>UFQX01002461.1:9063-63571 GCA_900497675.1 Arapaima gigas
CCCCCCCCCCCCCCCGTGTTTCCTTCCTTTTCTCCATGTAGACCCCCAACTTCTCCCTCTGCTGGTAGAGGGTCCAGAACTCAGCTCTCTTACAGAACACAAGAGCACGGACTGAAATGGGAACAAAAAGTTTTCATCTCGGCGACACCCGTTCAGCAGACATCTAAACGCAGTTTTCCCACGGATGGGAGGAGCGGCTGGAGACCAAGTACATGGTTACGGAGCCCGTTTCACACGGAAGGAACAGGTGTGTGGGGTGAAGCCCCTTTCAAGTTTGGGCCGTGTGGGTTTGCGTGCGACGAGAACGCGCGTCCCGCCGGGGATCCCACGGAGCTCAGGCACCGCGCTTCATCTCTGTCGCCGGCTTCCTCGAACCTGGGTCTGATGCAATCTCCTGCAAGCCGCCGATGCCGCCATTCCGCTTCTGTAATGACCCGGCAAGTGACAGGAGGAGTGTTTGTTTTGAGCTGCGGCCCTGGAAGCGAACGGGGACGCCGACCCCCCGCCCCTCTACGGAGGCCTTCAAATCCGCCAGGCGTCTGCTTGGTGATCGACACCCAGGAAATCGCTGCGCGACTCCAGGGCGTTTTCCCCGTCGGCCCCCCGACAGAAGAGGAAAAAATGAAGTCGGAGTCACTTGACAAGGCGCTGTGACACGGGGCCGACACGCGGAAACCGTCCCCTGCAGCTGGTCGCCAGCGACCGCGGAGGCGGGAGGGAAGGTGCGACGATTAACCGCGGCCCGGGACGCATCCGGCAGGCGCCCGACGCCGAGCTCCTTCCGCCTCGCGGGCTTCTGGTGTCTGTTCGCGCCGAGCCGTCACCCCGCTTCCTCCACCAAAGTCACTCGAGGACAGACGGCACGTCAGCAAACACGTCGCGAGCCTCCAGCCAGATTGCGGAGCGCCGTCAACCGCAGCCCTTCCTCGGGCCACGTCCGTTAAAGCCGCCTCTGCCGCCTAATGCTCATAAAGTCTACATTTAATGCATCGGTTTAATCCGCCGCTTATCCACCGTTAGCGAACGTTTCCCTTCTGTCAACTCGGCTCCGTTTGGAATAATAAGCGTCGCAGCGGCCTTTATCGGTGTTTGCCTGTGTAAACAGAATTATATTAATTGGTGTTGGACTGCCGATCCAGGGACGGAGGTGCGTATGAAGAGCCGCCGTGGGCTTCGGGGAGACGCACCTCTTTCTGCTGAAGAAAACCCGCTTTCCGCACGCGGCTCGGTGCGGAATCAGTGCCGACGAGGAGATCAAGTCAGCTGTGCGTGTGAGAGAAGGTTCTCCCATGTCTGATTGTTTCTGGATTTTCCTTCACGCGGAAAGTTATTAATAAAAAACCATCTATCGAGGGCGAAAGTTAGAGGTGCAGAAGTTCGAACAAATCCGAAGCGCCTTAAAGTTAGGTAAGAAAGGGGATTAAAAGCAGAATGATGTCTGGCGGCCAGCTTTGAGGGCGGCGGGGGGAACAGTTCTCCTAATTATGGTGCAGGTCAGGCCTCCTCTGGTCCACGCGGCCCTGGGTTCGGAGTCGGGGTGCCTGGGGTCCGCCGCTCTTCTTCGGCATCACACGCTTCTAATCAAAGCGAGAAATTCCTCTTAGGGCCCGAATTTTAATGACCGCAGCTGCTTAGCGAGAACACGGCGCTTCACGAGAGCACCTTTTCAAACACACCGGCTAACAGGGCCCTAAAATAACGTCCATCGACGCCACCAATTAGACCCTGAAGATGCTTCTGCGGGAGGAACGCTCAAGCTCCCGTGTTGCGCTGTTTCTTGCCCCACCTTCTCACTGCGGCGACATAGGTACTCCATAAACCACTCGTGTCAGACCCCCCCACCGCACTGCTGACATGAAGATGAACCTCTGGTTCGTGAATTTATTCACGTGTTATTATTCATTTATTAGTTATCGGTGAACTAGCAGCTCATGATGCGTCGGAGATGCAGGTGCTTCGTTGCTCTCAACAGACGCCGATGACCTAAGGTGGTTTTTACCTGGGACAGACGCGGAGGAGCGTCTGGAGCAGAATCGGCCAGTGTTGCACTCGGCTGTCGGTCTTCCGCTGGGGCTGCCGCGAGGACTGGGAACTATCACCACACAACACCCCTTCTTATGTTGCTTCGGTTAGATTTAGGGCAGAAATACTCCTTGTAGCGTATGAGGCAGTCATTGGCATCTCAGCAGCTTACCTGGGAGACATTATTAATTCTTACATTCCAGCACACCGTCTACATCCTCCACATGCTGGAAATTGCGAAGCACCCAGGAGTAATAAGGTTTCAATAGGAGGTCGTGACTTTAGCTACAGAAGAGCCACACTGTGGAATAATGTGCCAGGAGGAGACAGGAATCCCCCTCAGTGTCAGCCTTTAAATCCCGGCCCTTAAAGACCCACCCCTTCGCGTTTGTGTGCCCGCCGCTCAGTTTTCGTTGGACTTTGCACGCTGCTCCCTTCTTACTCGCCAGCTTTGTCATCTCGTCTCTGTTATCCTGTTGGCAGCAGCTGCCCTCCTTTCTGTCCAGGACCCTGCACCCCCCACGACCGACGCAAAACGCCGGACCTCTCCTGTTGTCACCCCCACTACTGCATACCAGCACACCATATGCCTGGACCCCGACTTTAGCTTCTAGGGACCACCAGCTCTAGGCTGACAGGCTTGTCCTCGGTGCACAGACACAGGTTCCCTGCCTGTACAGGACAGTTCGCAGAACCCAACCCCCTTCTGGTTACTACCTGTCGTCTTCTTCTCCTCCCTCTTTGCCATCAGTAGAGCCTTTTTCAGGGGATCTGCTCCTATAAAAGCTCAGCCTCTTGTTTTCATCCATCTGTTTGACTGCCTCTCCATGGCCTCCTTACCAGTCTCCTGGAGCAGCTTCACAGTTCATCCGAGTCCGGACTCCATCCTTTCGTACATCTACAGTGTCCAGCTTTCACAGCCGCACAGTGTTAGTGAGAACCCCACCTTCACAGCACACCTGAGGACCTTCTCCAGATGTTCCACTGCAGCTCTGCCAGGCGCTAGTCTTCACTGCCTCTTGTGGCTTCCGATTGTTTGGCAAACAAGGCGAAAATTCTCCACCAGCCTTGGTCTTTACCTTCACCTGCTGGCTGTAGTTTCCTCTCTGCTTTCAGCTGTGAAATGCAGTGTCAAGGTCTCGCTCTGCTGCCGTTAGTCTGGCTGTCTGGTTGCGTCACAGAGAGCAGCAAAGTGTAGACGTCTAGATGAACCGAAACGTCAGAATAATGAATGAAATGCTGTTAGAACAACAACTGTGTAAAGTGTAGCCTGTGGGCAGAATGGTCTCTGTGCACAGGACATTCAGGCTTTACTGTGGAGATGTTCACCAGTATAACCTGTCTTCAGCTCCCCGTTCCCCTGTTATACCTGCTCTGTCTACAGCTCCCCGTTCACCTGTTAGACCTGCTCTGTCTGCAGCCTCCCTGTTCTCCTGTTATACCTGTTCACCTGTTATACCTGCTCTGTTGTCTCGATCTGCTGCTCCTCTATAAACATCACTTGACTTGAATGGATGTAAAGTTATACTGTAGAGCAGCCATGACCAAACTGGTGTCCCTGTTGGAACAGCTGGGAGCCCAGCTGTGTTTGCGGGTGGATGAGAAGAGCGGCTGTAGTGCAGAGTGTGGCTGTGTTAATTTGTGTTCCACACACACACACACACACACACACACACACACACACATTCACACACAGCGAGGGGTTGATTGATCGCTGCACTGCTAAGAAATCCTCAGTCCGCACAGTTTCTCAGAAAGGTCCTTCATGAAATATTTAAAGAGGGATTGAAGCTGAAATCCCTCTAGTTGGACTTAATTTGGCAGCGGGAGATTGTGGCGCTTCGGCGTCAACAATAAAGGGCTCTCATTTGCATCTGCGGTTCCTCCTCACTGGTCCGCCTGGCGGGGGGCAACGTGGAACCTCTGCAGAGCGCTCCCCCTTCTGGGTCGTGCACCTATAACCAACCAGGTAACACAGGTGAAAGTGTGACGGTGTCCTGAGCAATACACACACACACACACACACACACACACACACTCACACACACACTCACACACACACACACACACACACACACACACACACACACACACACACACACACACACACACACACACACACTCACACACACACACACACACACACACACACACACACACTCACACACACACACACACACACACAGTCACAGCTTTATAGTTACTGTTACCTCAAGCAATAAAAACACCTCATTGCTGGTTCATATACCCGCAGTGAGAAGATGGCTATTAAAGAAAAAAACATCTCTGTGGTTTTATATCACTTTTACAGTCATAAAGGAATTTTTTTATCCCCGTATGTAAAATTTATGTGCTTTAAAGTATTTCTAGTAACAATTTGTGAAATTAATGTTTATTTCATCTGCCAGTAACGGAGAAAACAAAAATAATCTGCATTCCCTCCTAGAGTCCTATGCCTTCAAAAACTGCCATCTCTTTCTGTGTGGAGATAAAGGGAACATTTCATGTTCTTATGTTAAAATAACACATTAACAGCTGTTGGCCAAGAAAGAGAGAAAAGCTTTGGTTGTTGTGTCTTTGTTGGAGGCTTTTGCAGGACATCCTCTGTGCTCCGCGACATCATATAGGCTGACAGGAAGAGAACATCATCTCCTCAGATGTTCTGCACATTTTACATTTCTGGTTGCCACAGCTCCTCGCGGTGCCCCAGAAGGACCAAGGTGGTCCCCCGAGGCCACCGTGTCTGACCCCTGTGTCCGAGGTCACCCTACAGAAAGGGCCAGCTACCGCCGTACAAAGTCGAAACCTTTGCAGATACAAATGTTTTACATGTTAACTGCGGAGCTCGTGCTTTCTGAGCCGTCCGTCTGAAGCCAGACAGCAGGTATCAGGACGAGGAGAATAATTCTAGAAAAAAGCTCGGAGGGCCGGGAGCCGCGATCGACGCCGCAGCTGGAACCCGGAGCGCCCAGTTATTGCTCTGGAAACAGCAGTTTTTCTGGTGGGTGAGGAAGCATCGCCGGGCAGCAGTTGGCCGCCACGCCCGGCGAGCCGTCGCCGCGACACGGCCATCGAGCCGCTGCTTTATTGAGACAAATGTTTCCTGAACCTAATTTCCCACAATCTGGGCCACCTTTGCTGAAGCCTAAAGGTGCAATATCGTGTGCGGAGGCGGGGGGCGCCGCGCTTCCTGTGGGACCCGTACATCTGCACCGCACAGCCCGCGTCCTGCCGCGCTCGGCCTTAATTTCAGGATGTCATCGAGGGAAATAAAAATAATAATAAAAAAACAACTGCGGAAGCTTGTAAATACATTAGTGCACTTCTGCTCCATCTCCCCGAATTACTCTGGTGCTGCTGAGGGTTTGGGCAGCAGGGCGACCCCGGGGCGGCCGGGGGGTGTGGCCGTGCCGTGCGGTACCAACAGGGGTGGGGAGTGCAGCTGAAGACACCGGGGCGCAGGTCTCGCAGTTCGCGAGGGTCCCATCTCTGCGACACTGGCGGTGGGTCGCGACTCGGCCGGGGAGGGGCGTGTGGAAGGTTCGGGTCATTGTGTCATTTGAGAAGCTTTGCGTGAAACTACCCTGGCGCTGAGATTTACTCGCTGCAAACAGCTGCCACCTCCAACTCCACGTCCAGCCTCACTTTGCGGTCACCACAGTCCCTGCAGCCGATTAGAGCTGCACTGCGGGTCGAAGGCGGCAGGAAGAACGGCAGTGTGTTGGGGAGCATTTCGGAGAATCTAATGATGTCTGTCGACCCAGCTTTCGTGCACCTCTGTGTGTGTGTGTGTGTGTGTGTGTGTGTGGAGTCTCATGTTACAGCGACACGGCTCATTACTGTCCACCTGCAGGCAGGTGGTGCCGGGGCCGAGAAGGAGAGGAGGAGAAAACAGAGCAGAGGAGAGGAGGGCCACCGTGGGGGCTGGCTTGGGGTAGCAAGGGGGGGTCCGGTCCCTCTCAGCAACGCCGCCCCCCCTGACCTCACCTGTTCCTCACACCCCATTGGCTGGCTAATGAGCCGCAGTCGAACACCGAGCCATTAGCATGCGAGGGGCCGCATGCTGCTGGAATGAGAGAATTTAATGCATTATTACCTAAAGATTATTTAAACGGGGCGGAGAAGTGGCTCTTTGCGGGCGCCGTCCCTCCGCTCTTCCGCCTAAATGTTAACTGCGTGCTGCCTAGTTAGTGCTGGGCCCGAACGGGCCGGAGGCCGAGAGGCGGTAGTTAAACGGTGGCGGGCAGACCAGAGCTCTGCGCCCCCCTGCCGAGAGGCACCTCGTACTGCCCCCGCCCCCAGTGGCTGCCCGCGCAGCTGGAGCAAATCAAAACATCTTCTCTGCTTCCTCCGCGGTGACAGGGTGTAAATAACAGTGACGGGAGGGTGGCGGCGAGCGGCCGCACGGGTTCGCGCGACACCCTTAATCATTTCAAGCACGCGGTTACGTAATGGCTGTGGCGGCCAGGGAGGCGACACGAGTTCATCGCGAGGCCGACAGGTGGCGCTGTGGCACTGCGGACGGGCCCTCGCAAACGGCTCCCGCCGTCCGTGTTTTGCACGAATATCGTGTGGGACACCGAGAGGAACAGAGCAAATGGTTTTGCAGGTCGGAGAGAGAAAAGACAGAGGGGATGAAGGAGGGAGGGAGGGAGCTAAATACCGCGGTACAGAACCTCGCAGCACAGTACCTGGTTCCATGTGCCCTTGCAGCGGCGTGCCAAAGGCACCATTTACACACAGCATTTGGCTCTCGAGCTTTTCTGTCCCTCCTGCTGTCCTCTGCTCTCACCACGTCCTCGTGACACCTGTGGTGGCTCAATGGAAAGCGTGTGTGTATGTGTGTGTGTGTGTGTGTGTGTGTGTGTGTGTGTGTGTGTGTGTGTGTGTGTGAGAAAGAGAGAGAGAGAAAATGTCTGAAAGCTTATGACAATAAAACAAGCAGGTCTGGCAGAGGAGCCGGAGTTTGAGGGTAATCTTGACTAGCGCAGTGACTTGGCAGCGGCGGCTCCGTCCTCACAGGTTCAACAATCATTAGAAGCTTGTGGTGAAGATGAGCTGTGGAGAGAGGTCTGTGTGTGTGTGACTATACTGGGCGGTGGAGTCCACAGCAAACGCACATTTCCTCCTCAAACCACAGGTCTCAAGTAGATGACAGACTGCTGTGTGGCAGCAGAAGCACATTTGTGGTGGAGATGGGTGTAAGATCCTACAGTGTGTGTGTGTGTGTGTGTGTGTGTGTGTGTCTGCGTGTGTGTGTGAGCCCTGCTCTGCTCCGTCTTCATGAAGGGCAGCAGTTGCTGTCCAGCGGCTCGGTGCTGTGCCCCCCGTAGTGCATTATTCACGAGCGCCTCCTGCAGACGAACGCGAGGCCTGCAGTGCTCGTCGGCCCCCAACGCAACTCCAGCGAAACAAAACACTCGCGGGTTTTCGTGTCATATTGTTTCATTCGCCTCTGAATTGTCGCAGAGTCACTTGAGCACCGAGGCGGAGGCTGTTTCCCCGTGTTCTCCAGCTGGGGCGGCTCACCTCTGGTTGCCATGGGAATAACGATCACGCGTGACTTGGCGACACAGACATCCCCGTGTTAATAAAGGCGTCGCACGGTGGTCTTCCTGCTGGATCAACCCGACGGCCCCACTTTGGCTCACAGCTCATTTCCGCCCCCCGTTCTGACAGCCTTGCTGGATTCCACGTTAACCTCCGTTCATCTGAGACCTTTGCAACAAGACAACAAACAACGGTACTCTGATTTACCTGTTTGGACAGCAGGGTACTTTTTACTGCATCAAGAACCTCGATCGAGAGCAAACAACACCAGGGGGTTCAGACTCATCACCTTCAGACTTTAGGCCCGGCTGAGGTTTTGTGGTTTGTTATTATTATTATTATTATTGTGTTATTAATATTGTGGTATTTGCACAGAAGACACATTTGGCTAAAGCAACACGTCTAACTGCAGCCGTAACAGCAGTAAATAAGTCGAGTTCTGCTGCTGTTGCTCCTCTTTCTGTGCAGATAATGAACTGAACTGCAAGTGACCAAATGCTGAGAAATGCGGCGCGTCGCTTTGAAGCCGGGAAAAGCAGCAAAATAAAAGCGGCGTCCGCGTTGCGAGAGGAAGTGAAGGTTCACCTTCGCCGTTTCACGGCGGGAGCTGCCTGCTGCTCCGGGCGACATTGAGCTCATCTCCTAAACTCTGTCACCTTGTGGATCAGGACCGACAGCCTCCCTTCCATGTGGCCCGTTTGCACAGACCACCTTTTCACACTGAAATACCTCGCTTTTTACCGCTGTTTGTTTATTTGTTCTTGGCAAATAGCAGCGGCAAAAAATGCTGTGAATCCCTGTGAGTGGCTTCGCACCGTAGGTCACTTCGGAGAAGAGCGTCGGGTCAACGGACAAATAGGTGAAATGAATAAGGCTGCATAACTGAGTGTCCACCCCACCTGTAGGAGGTGCTGCTCTGGCTGTCAAGGAGGAGACTCCCACACCTGAGCTGACGGATGGGGCGGCACTCAGCAGAAATGGCTTCAGGGGCTGAGTTGCTAAGAAAAAACAGAGTTGTAGTTCTGCTGCTGCCGACAACATTTATAAACGTGTCCGTTAATAACGTGCTGGCTCCGTCTGTGCGGCGTTTGCTCTGGTTTCCTCCCACCGTCCAAAGATGTGTGTTTCAGCTCAATCTGTCACTCTAAATTACCCGCAGTGTTTGCACGTGTGTGTGACTGCGCGCCGTCACCCTGAGTTGGACTGACATCAGCACCCTGGCCGCGGTTCCAGGATGGGTTCCGGACCACCGTGACTCTCACCAGGATAAAGCAGTTAATGATCCTGGGTGGGGGGGGGGGGGGCTTCACAACCCAGTGAGTTGATCTGCAGTATTAAATTTGTCCTCTGATCTTCTGTGGCATCTCTTGACAGTTTCACGCAAATCCTGTGCTGAGTTACCAGTGATTTACCTATTTGCACAGCGCGGCATTTTTTACATCCAAACTACGGTATAAATCAATGCAAACATCCTCTCGGGTCTCATGTGACTCATCATCATCCGGTCCCCATGGGGGGACATGGGGGGGCATCCAGCCCGAACACGCAAAACAAGCAGAATGTGCCCTTATAGACGAGTCTCGCGGCAGATGATCGAGTGTGAGACTAAAACTGCCAAAACACACCGACAGTCAAATACGCTTAATGGTTTGTGTTATTATTCTGTTAATATTATTGTTTTTTCACTTTGCCAATTTTACATTGAATTAAGGGATAAGACACACACACACATACACACACACACACACACACACACACTCACGCTCACACTCATTTTATGCACTGCAGCATTTAATGCCACACCGGGAGTGTTTACAAGTGTGTTAGTAACAATATTAGTGTCTCTAATATGAATTGATTAGATCTCAGGTTGTATATAGAAAGTATATTTTCCAGTTCAGTCAAGCCAGTAATGGCCGCCTGCCGAGCACCACACACTCTGCCTGCTCTTAATGCATCCGGCTTCCTTCACTCTAAAGTTGGTTCCAACTTGGTCAAGGTGTGTGTGTGTGTGTGTGTGTGAGTGTGTGAGTGTGTGTGTGTGAGTGTGTGAGTGAGAGTGTGTGTGTTTGTACATTTGAGAAACGATGTCAGCTCATGTCGGTCTGTATTAGAGCAGCACGGCGGAGCAAACGGCGCCTGGTTCTGGGATCGTGTTAAAGGAGCGCAGTGTGACAGTAACGTCCTCCTGTCTGCCGACTCTAATGACAACATCACAGTGAATAAGCAGCGTGATGTTTCTGCTGTGCAGGTGAGACGCCCGTAAACCCCCGGCAGCCCGTGAGGGGAAAAACTGATGGGAAGCAGAGGCGCGATCCCCGCGACACACCTCACACCTGAGCCCGGAGGCACCGTCACACATGCTTACGGGGGGCCTTTCATCACACTGCTGTGTGGGGGGTGTGACCACAGGGCTGAGGGCTGTGGGGGCCTGAGGTGTTTCCATGTTGAATGCAGGGGCACAGAGAGAGATGCAGACAGAAAGGTCATCACTCTCACCAGGTGGGGGGACCGGGGTCTTTGGGCAGCTGATCTCTCCTGGTTGGCCGAGACACAGGAGCTGCTCTTGCTGCAGACAGACCGAAAGTCTTATTCGCTCTTCGTTGCCGTTTCCCCCCAAAACGGAAAGAAAAGGCAGGCGAAGCTGTTGCTGTCGGTGACGCCGCCCGAAAATTGGTCATTGAAATCGACGGAGGTGCAGAGCCGCGCTCAGGTCCACCAGGAGGGCGGCGTCACAGAAACGGCCGCACAGGGGGTTCGACCCTCGCTTGCCCCCCTGACCCGCCGCTCCGTCGTCCAGCGGTCTGGGGAGGGAGAGGATGGCGTCCTGCCTCCCGACAGGTTCCTGCTGCTCACCTGAGTCTCTCTCTCCCGCTCCTGCTCGCCCCAGGTGGGACGCCGCCATGCTGCTGTCGCTGCTCTCGTATTTACCTGCTGGTTTGTGAAATGAGCCGGAGTCGCAGCGCGGCGGCGCCCTCCGCAGCCCGTCTCATGGAGGTAATCACGAAGGGCAGGGTTGGAAAAGAAATCGCGCGGGTCCCTCGGCCTCCCCGTCCGCCGGCCCGGGCTGAGACGCTGTCAGAGGCGGTCGGCGTCGGTGTGGAGTTCATCAGCTGCAGCGGGGGTCGCGGTCGCCGCACTGCGGTCATCTCTTCCTCCCGGTGCCCCTCAGGATTTCGGCAGAAATGAGCTTCTGGAGGCTGGAGGGGACGTGAGCGGCAGCGACGGAGACGGTGTGATGAAGATAATAGCGGCCGACTCCTCGAAAACACACGCTTCTTGACTCGGTTCCTGACGATAAACAAAGCGCATATTTTTGCTGACCTTGGCTGGGGGTGGCGGTGTGTGTTTTGCTCGAGGGGAATCCGGAAAAGTAGTTTTTCCGCTACAACCAGCAGCACACAGAGAAGATGCAGCACTAAAGGTGGAAAACGCATTTCGGTCCTCAGACCGCTTGCGTGTCTCAGTTGTGAACACGCGTTTCCTCCTGGGGGGGCCGTCGTCGGCGGCGCTGGACCCGGGGGTCTCGCGCCATCCATTTAGGTGCTTTTACTTCCGCTATGTATATTTGAACTGATTTTTACAAGCAGATGCACCTTCTTGCACCCCAAGGTTTCATAAATATTTCTGTTTTGCTTTAATCAAAAATAAATGGCACTGGATCATGCTGGAGTGTGAGAAGCAGCGTCCTCCTCAGGGCGCGGCGCCCGGCGTCACGCGTCCACCTCCGTCCTCCGCCGCCGAGCCAGCAGAGAACGTAAGAAGAATGGGGCGAGGCCTCGACCTTCCTTCGTGGAGAGCTGGCGGTGTCACACAGACCCAAGTCACTGTGTGAAATGTAACGACTGAGACCGAAAAGAGAAGCGAGATGTGGGCAATAACTTTCTTAACTTTTAGTGTCGCGATAAAGCAAAGATTCCAAGTCCGAAGGGCTTAAAAGCGGAGTAAGAGAGTTTGGAGAAGTGGTGGGTGAGAAACAACAATAAACACCCGGCTCTGCACAGGGCGAACAGACACGCTCTGAACACACCGAAGGGATCAGTCAATTTCACACACGCTGTGGGTGAAATACTGAAAACTTAAATAAAAATCCTTGTGTGTGTGTGTGTGTGTGTGTGTGTGTGTGTGTGTGTGTGTGTGGTGTTGGAGAACATCAGGCTCAAGGTGGGATTTGAGTGAGTATTCCAGTTGGGTGGGTCAATTCCATTGGTCTGGGCAATCTTTCTCACTCCTCTGTGCGAAAGGCCGCAAGGGCGACGGCCGCCGGGGTCAGAGTCACGACACGGGAGAAGTTTGCAGCGAAACTTTGCCTCGTTCAAAGCGATGCGGTCGGAGGGGGTCCCTGTTTGCTTTTCTCGAGTTGTCTTGAAGCTCGAGTGCATGGAAAAAACGTCGAGGAAATCGAACACATTAAGCCGGAGGAGCCGCCAGACGCTGCCGGGAAAGGCAGGTCAGCCCGGGTCGAGCGCCATCCGTGGTCCCCGCCATTAGTGCACTTATGCCGGGGGCAGGGGGCCGGAGGGGCCGACGGGGGCGGCGCTCCCGTCTGTGTGTCTAAAAGCTTCCGCTCTGTCGCCAAAGATATCCGTCCAGATACTTCCACTTGTCTCCACATTCTGGTCCTTGGCAGATGGACCAACTGTAAGCAACCCCACACAGAGCCGCACCTTCACCCTCCTGCCCCCCTTCCCGCTCTACTCTTCGGCTGCCCCCCCCTCCGTGTCGTAAATACAGTCTGCAGCCCCGGGTTCCACGTGCCGCGCGGAGGAGCGCGAGGGAGAGTCTGCTACTCGCCCGGGCGACAGGGTTCCTCAGCCATCCTCCCGGGGGGGCATTATTCATCGCGCCGGCAGCCTGGAAGCTGCACCGTACGCAGATTTTACAGATGGGCTCAGTCTGGGAGTGAAATAATGCTGAATTACTTCCTGAAGGTGTCCGTAACCGAACGAGTGGCTCCTCCATTCACAGATATCCGCGTTTTCGCCTGTTCTGTGGCCGCCGCGCTAATTGATTTTCTCGCCAAGTACACAGTCGGCACTCGGATTCCCAAGTGCGTCGACAACAAAGGCCGAGGTTTCAGCCTTCAAGGACTTTTTTTATTAGTTGTTTATTGTTCTGTTTTCATGCCTGCACTTGGCGCCTTGAAGCTGCTCTTCAGAAAAGCTACGTTTTCGCATGGATGGCCCAAGATCTGGCAACTGGGTCTCGCAAGATGAGACAACGCGAGCGTGTGTGTGTGTGTGTGTGTGTGTGTGTGTGTGTGTGTGTGTGTGTCTGCGCCTCCCAGTCAGGAAGGCAGTGCTGGATGTGCTGGGGGATGAAGAAGAAGGATGTCCCGCGTGGCCCTGTTCACGTGCAGCACTTCCAGCTCTGGGTCACGTGTCCTCTACTGACCTATTGAGATGAACTTGAGGGCTGTGTTGTGGTTCCTTCTTCTCAATCTCCACTCTCTACTTTAGTCCATCCAGGATACACTCTTCCCTGCTGCTGGCAGGAGGAGACTGAACTAGTAGGATTTGGTGGAACCAACACTTCATTGCAGAAGTCCAGACACATCCAGAGCAGCAGCTGTCACGTCTGCGTTCCCTGGCATCTTCTCTCCTCTCGCCGGGGCCTTTATTTCCAGCTCCCACGAAGTCCTGCTTGACGGAGGAGTCGGGCAATACGTTTCATGCCCTACCCGAGCCTGTCAGCGCTGTGGAAAGAAACCGGGGGGTTTGCTCCACATCCATGACGGCCAAACATATGATGTACTGAGGGGAAGGTGGCGGCACCACCTGTTGTTCCCGGCGAGCTGCAGAGGCGACTTCGCTGGGATCCCCCCCGTCACACTGAAAACAGCTAAACCTGGAAACCCACTGTTTTCTTTTCATTGCCAGCAGCAGTGCTTTGTTCTGTGGGGATGAATTTGGCAGCAAAGTGCTGCTGTCAGGCTGGTCCTTCGGAAGCCAGAAACAATAAGGCGGAGTTGGAATAAGTGATTGAGGGCCGCTGTGCCGTCGCAGGTGGAGGCCGAGGGATGTAAACTTTTGGGAGGCGCTCTTATTGACGCTGTGAAATTGACGGAGGGAAAGTTCCTCTCCAGCTTTATGGATCTTTAAATTGGTTCTTGTCAGAATGCGGGCACCTGTCCGCCGGCCCCCCATCTGGGGGGTGCTGCTGAGATTTATGCTAATGTGCGCATAGACGGCTGCACGCCCCAGCAGAGAGACGCGGGGGGAAACCGGTGCAGTCTGCAGCCACGGGGGGTGTCGCTAAATGGACTTTTCAACAGTTACCACCACAGCCCTACTGATGTCACCAAAGGTCCCAGCGATGAACAGCGCAGACCTAGTCGCCGTCGCCTTTACACACAGCCCCCCGCTTCCGGGTGCAGGAGCTTCAAGACGCCATTTTCCCACTTGTTATTTCCCCCAATCACCACTTGGTCTTTACTTTCTATCACCTGAAATTTCACTTTGCAGCAAAGCCAAGTCCACCTGAGAGGACAGAAGAAGGACTTTTGTTCTCACTCCTTTCACATTAGTTACACCGTCACTGAAACACATATAAGATTTTAAAGTAAAGAGTCTTACGAGTATTACATCTATTCCAGAGATAGCTGAAGTGTGTGTGAGTGTGTGTGTGTGTGTGTGTGTGGGGGGGGGACTGCATGAGACCTGCGTGACCTGCATGAGAACAGGCGGTTTTTCACAGGTGAGAATGGTGAGGTTTTTACAGATCCGGGGAATAACTGGAGGGACGTCTCTCTGTTACTTTATCACCACTTTGGAGTCACGGACAAAATGAACTGCAGGCCTGTGGGCCCATTTGTGTTTGTGCTCTGACCTGGTGTGTCTCTGACTTGCAAAGGAGATGTTTAAAATGCTGCGCGAGGAGAAGGGAAGCGGGGAGAAGATCTTTCCAGACGAGGGACGAGGTGAACGGGAAGCCTGACCTCACGCTGGGCATTTGTTGAAAAGACAAGCATCAGCACTTTTACAAAAGTCTCTCTGACAGAGAGCAGAAGCACAGAAGCAGAGGAGGGGCTGGAAAGCCAGGGATCAGTCCCTGTCTGTTCATGTCCTTCTGCTCCTAAAACTACAGTGATAGATGATAGTGGCATCTGTGGCTGGGATGAAAAGGAAATTCAGCGACTCGGTTAAAACAATGTTAGTTAACAGTAGAACACTGTGGTAAACGTTAAACGTTTCGGAGAAGCGGACGTGTAACCTGGAGCGACCCTGACGGCGAGGTGGGGCTCGACCCCCCTCACAGCGGAGCGGCGACTCGGCGGCGGACGAGGAAACGGCGACAGCTGCAGCCGACGGCCCTCCATCACCGGACGTGACACGACTGAGCAGCCGAGCGGAGGCGGCATCATCTGAACGTCTCACGCCATCCGTGTGTGTTTGGCCTGCGCCGGACGCCGGGGGCCCTTGGCGGACTGTCCCGACTGTTCGAACCCGGGATAAGCGACTGACGCAGTGCTGATGGGGGGCCGCGAGGATGGAAGCAGGTGCAGCGGAAGCAGAAATGACACTGGGAACATTTGAGAGCCGTCAGAGATGCGGGCAGAGCAGAAACAGGCAGTAGAATGAAGGGATTATTTAACCCCCGAGTGACCTCAGAGGGGCCAGGAGAATAAAGAAACACTTAAGCAGAATTTAGATCTTTGTCACCACTAAATCGGACTGGATCAAGTGGTGATTTAATATTGACAGGGGGTTGTGTTTACTTCCCAGTTGGTCCAACTTCTTACCCTGTTGTGGGAGGATGAGGGTCCCCTGATATAACCCCACCCTAAACTGTTCACCCCAGCCAGTAACCCCACCCTCAACCGCTCACCCGAACCACTCAGCTGACACAGCGGTCCTGCAGGGAAGGGCTGGGCTGGTCAGAGAGAAGTGGGTTGCGTGTCTGTCCTGCTCCTGTGGCTCAGGGGGGTCTACAGCAGCACCTTTACGACACGTTTTTGGCCCCTTAGAGCGCCGGCGACGTCGTCACGTCAACACAGTCAGCGTTGGGAGGGCAGAAAACGGCTGAAGCGACCGCGCTTTGTTGCTGAACAACTGCAGGGGGGGCGGTGGTGCAGAGCTCATCCATCAGCGTCTCCGGCTCATCTGAAGCCCTCACGAAGACCCTCTAATATGCAGAGTCCGAATGAAGGAGGAGGAAGAAACGAAACGGTTCGGGTTCACCGACCCGTAACGCCGTGAGGTTGATGCGGCTTCGTGCCGGAGCCCCACCCTGGATCACGCTGGCTGGCAACCTGGTGACAAGGTAACAAGGACAGGGGGACACAGGGGGTGTAACGGCGCTGCGATGCAGCAAGGACAGTAGTTACATTAAATACACATTCCTGCCTTACAGTGAGCTGACCGTGGTAAAACCCCAGCTCTGTGGTAATACCACACCCCTGCTGTAGATACCTAGACCAGGAGGTACAGCCCTGGAGTGACGGCTACACAACAAGATGTAGTGGTTTGACAGCCTGTGAGGATGGACCCCCGCCTGACCCCTGCCTGACCCCACAGCTCAGGAGGCCCTTTGTGCAGCACTGGTCTCACTGACAGCAGGTCGGCTCTCGCTGAAGGAAACCAGCAGGAGGCGCCGGCGCAGCAGAAGCCTTACAGCGCGCGCACGCACACACACACACACACACACACACACACACACACACTCGTCATTCTCTTGTGCCACTCGGCTGACATGCGTCCCATGATGTTCCCCGTACTGCTTTCGCAGGCAGGAATTAATTTAAACGGATTAATGTGAATTGGCTCCTGCGGAGCTGGACAGGAGGCCCCCTGGCTCACACTCGCCTCTCTCCGCACACATTTATCTGTGTTTACATGCGAAGAGCTTCTCTCTCCACGGCTTTCTTTCTGATGTCGGCCAGGTGGGTGTGGAGGACACGCTGATCAAAGAGGCGCTATTAAATGCTTATGAAATCGCCTTGGCTTGTCTTACACCCTGTTATACACACCGTGTTTAAAGAGAGAGGCATCGCCTGTGGACAGTAATGAAAAATTAAATATATTAATATATATATAGATATAAAAACCACATACACTGGCGCCCTGTGGTATAACTGGTGGAGACACACATTTCAGGAGATACATTTTCCAGTTTATGCAGGGTTTTTTTTCACCTTTTCTGTTTTGTAAACTTCCCGGCTGAAAGCGAGGCGATGGACGGGACTGAAGGCGCAGCAGTGGTCAGGGGTCTGTGCTTATTTTCATTTTAAATGAGTCCTTTGATCTGAGCTCAAAGCTGATACACGCAGTGAAGCAAGAAGTCTTATGAAGTCAAATAAAAGCAGCGAAGTGTGTATGAGACCTTTTGCTCATAGTGACGACTGGAAGTTGAGAAGCTCAGGCTTCTGCTCCTGTCGTGCTGCCGACTTGGACGTTTGACGCCCTGGTCCCGGATTTGTCCTGTTTCCTGCAGCGTGGCCGGCTCCATTTTTATTTCATTTGTATGATATATTTCTTACAGCCGTGTCCCGAGGAGCGGGCCTCTCAGCAAACGCACACTGGAAACAGCTTTTCTCGCGCCGCACTTCGCTCTATTCCTTCACACTCCGCCTTTTACGGCCCTCAACTGTGGACGTATTTATGCTTTACTCTCCTGTAGTAAGCAGGTTCCTGCGAGTGATTTACACAGAAAGCTCTCCTTCATCAGCGCGCCTCTCGTGTGCCGTGGCGGCGGGTATTTCATTATGAGCACAGTAAATATAGCAATGGCAGCACGGCCGCGTTTCCCTGGCAGCGGCCCGGGGGGGCGGAGCCGACACCGCCGCCGCCTTCCAGCCGCTCCGTTCCCTTATTTCACGTTCCTGCGCCATGTGTGTAATTTGTGAGTGTCGCTTCACGCCTAGAAATACCGCCGGTTTGTGCCGCGTTTCCCGGACCCTCGCCTGCGCTTGGGCCGCAGTTCGGGCTCCGAAACTCTTAAAGGAGCAGCAATAACGATTGACCTGCAAACAGCCGAAGGTGCGAGGCCCCCCGCGTGGGTGAGGTGAGCGGCTCCGTGGCGCGGCGCTCTGCTCGGGGGCCTGTTGGACGCGCGCGTTTCGGCGGGACGCGGATTTCCGACGCTCGCCATATGCGCTTAGTGGTAGATGAATGGCGGCGGGGAGAAAGACATTAGCAAGCGCAGCCGAGTGGGAACAACGAAGGGAGGTGCAGATGGAGACGGGACCGATGCTACGGGACTCGCTCCGCAGAGGCTGGTTTCCCTCGCCGAAAACGCCCCAGCAAAACAAACAAGCAAGGCGAGGAGATGCCGCCGCAGAGAGGAGAACCCAGCAGGCAATCGACACATATGTGCGTGTGTGTGTGTGTGTGTGTGTGTGTGTGTGTGTGTGTGTGTGTGTGTGTGTGTGCACGTGCGACAGACAGGCCCGCACGTCTGACAGCTTCTCCTGTGAATCCTTGGTACGCGTGTGACGCCGAAAGCTCACCCCAGTCACCGGCACCGCTGTTATTACCATCATCTACGCCCAGTGAGCCCAGTTCCTCACGTGAGGAGGAACAAATGATAAAATAAGAGCTGTTTTTAAGTACGACATCGACGCATTTTCTAACCTTTCTAACAAAATTATAGTCCAGCTTGTATTTCCATTCCGTCAGTCTGGCTGCGGCTGCATTTCTATTATATTTTAAAGATGGTTTCAGCGCCACTTGGAGAAACACTGCAGAGACGGATACAGTGGATTCCTGTAAAAGTCTTTTATTATCTGTTGGTGTTATTTATATTTTACCGTGTGTGTAGGAAAGCTGTGGTTTTAACTGTCGGAGAAGCGCTTCACTGTCGAGTGCTCGGTTTCCCAGTTCCAGTTAAAACACCACTGCGAACTGAACCACAGTCCTGCAAACTCGCGACAGGAAACACAGAAACAGACGGAAAATCTCTCACCTGCATTTCAACGCCACGATACTTGAGCTTTGTTTTCAGCCAGCCTGCACACATTCACACAATTCAGGCACCTGGTTTTCTTGCATTAATCGTCATATTTACTTTATCACCGTCACTTTTTATGGCCGTTTCCCTCACTGTGCCGTTGCAGCGGACGAAAGAGCCTCAGAGCTGCACAGCAACCGCGCCGCATTCGGACCGAGCTGTCGGCCGCAGAAACCCACCCCTGGCCGACAGCGCAGAGCAAAAGTCACTGGTGTCATTATATCCACTTTTTGTAGCCGCCGTGGAGGTAAAATATCTGCTTAAAGGGTTGACTGTGTTTCTCTGACACTCTTACGCCCTGAGCTATTTACCCTGATTTACCCACTCGCACGGCAGGGTAAGTCGAACCTGGGACTCCACAGCTGCCGCTAGCAGTAAGGGCTTGGTCGTATTGGCTCGAGACCTGAACAGCTCCTCCGTGGGTGGCTCTGATGGGTCAGGGGTCCCAGGCACCTCCTCACCTCTCCTCCTGCCCCGCACCTTCCCGATGACGTCCTGCGTCTGGGCTCGCGGCCACACGGGACCTGACGGCCGCGGGGCTAATCGGCTCCGACAGAACATTAATCATCTGCCTATGGAGGTTCCTCACAGTGGCTGTGAAGTGCTGTGGGGGGCCAGAGGGATGACGGGGGGGGTTGTGTGAGGACGCCTTCCATCGCCGCCTGTCGTTACTTTCTGCTCATACACCGAAGAGGTGGAACCAAAGCAGCAGCATCTCGTCTTCTTCACCTCAGCGTAACGGAGTCCTTCCTGCCCGGGACGCCCGTTCGTCTGTAATAAACTAAGCGACGATCACAACCAGGGTCGCGTCTCGTAGCCGCGATGCTCCACAGCTTCTCGCTCATTATCTGTTCTAAACGGCAAAGTTGGGGATAATGAGTGCTGAGCACTGGGAAGCTCGCACGAAGCTCGCGCGTGTTCATCATAAGGGCCTGGCTGTGTGTTCGTGCCGCTCAATTTCCCCGAGAGCAAAGGAGGACGTGAATAAACCACTTTTCCGGAAGAGAAAATCAAAAGCCGGTTAAAACGTGAGCCCTTTTTACGCTATTTTTGGGTTAACGAAGGGTGAGGAAGGGTCAAGCCCCCCCACATCGCCGAGGGTCACATCTCGTCCCTGCAGCTGCCCCTCTTGCCGACACAAGGACAATGAGGCCTGAAGAGGAGCCGATGCAGATCTGTCCAATTTTGGGGGACGGGAAAGTACATGTCCACAGTCCCTGGGGTCCGAAAGTGCAGCCGTGGCTCCTGCGCACATCTGCCCTACAGCCATCCATCAGGCCTCGTGGGGTTTTATTGACTTTTGCTCATCGTTTTACCGAAAATGCAGAGTGAGATTAGCCTTGTGGAGGACAGTGATGTGAGGAAGTGCAGAGTTGAAGTAAACCGCTGGTAGACGACACGGGATTCCAAAGGGGCGTCAAGGGACAGCAAGAAAGAAACCCCAGTTCATGGCGTCCCGAGCAGCAGACATGAAACAGGACAAGTACCTCGATCAGGAGTGAGATTTAAACCTGTGAGACAGAGATGGCAAGAGATGGAGAGATAAAGAGAAAGAAGAAGAGAGAGAGATGGAGAGAGAGAGATGGAGAGAGATGGAGAGAGAAAAAGAGAAAACAATGGGGAGAGAGATTAGGGAGAGAGAGATGGAGAGAGATGAGAGAGATGGAGAGAGAGATGGAGAGAGAGATGGGGAGAGAGATGGGGAGAGAGATGGGGAGAGAGATGGGGAGAGAAAAAGCGAAAACAATGGGGAGAGAGATTAGGGAGAGAGAGAGATGAGAGAGATGAGAGAGAGATGGGGAAAGAGATGGAGAGAGATGGAGAGAGAAAAAGAGAAAACAATGGGGAGAGAGATTAGAGAGAGAGAGAGATGAGAGAGATGAGAGAGATGAGAGAGATGAGAGAGAGATTGGGAAAGAGATGGAGAGAGATGGAGAGAGGAAAAGAGAAAACAATGGGGAGAGAGATTAGAGAGGTGGAAAGAGAGAGATGGAGAGAGAAAAAGAGAAAATGATGGGGAGAGAGAGATGGAGAGAGATGAGAGAGAGCGAGAGGGAGATAAAATGAAACCTTCAGGGTTCAGTGGAACCTGCAACCAGGCGAGACACAGGTGGAAAGAATGTATTGCAAAAACAAAAAACAGCAAAAACAAAAACCTGCTTCTTTTATAGGAGAAAAATCGAAATCCATCTTATCTGTGTGAAAGTGGACTCCTGTTGAAGTCGTGGAGAAGTTCTTGACTGCACATCACTCTCCTTAAAGTGAAGGCTCATCCAACTAGGTAGAGGGTGATAAGAAATGTATTTATTTTGCGGAGAGGGAAAACGGCAGATTGTGAAGTCGGCCCGAACGGGACTCAGGGCTGGAAAACAGCGTTCACGAGGAGACCACCGTCTGGCCCGGAAGGACGTGCTTCACATCGGATTCTGAAGGTGCAGAAGGGTCTGGCCTGAGGGGCTCCGAGCCTCGCAGAACCTCCTTAATGAAGACCTGGGGACGGAGCCGACCCGAACCCGGCGCCTCGGAGGGAAGCCGCCGTCTCGCCCCTCCAGAGGTTCATTCAATCCACCGTTTGGCAAACCCGAGAGCAACACGGGGTCTCTGCCAGGTAACCTTTCCGCCACGAGGGTCAGCATCTCCGCTGTTGTCCCCCACCATGTCCTTGTCGCCCGTCCTGCCTCAGATCAGAGAGAGAGAGGGGGCAGCGAAACACGCTGACAGCAAAACGGCAGAAATCTAATTAAAGGGGGAACACGTCTGAAAACGTCTCCGCAGAAGAGCTGGGGGAAAATTGCTTTGGTTTGTGTTTGTCACGAGGGGCGAAACAATAAGATACTGAAAACAGCCAAATTGCTGCCAGAGAAAAATAAAAAATAAAGAACACAAAATAAAAGCAGCTTGAAGCAAAATAACTAAATAACTTCCAAGTGTAAAAGTGGGAGTCTGCGGGTTTATCGTCTAACGCCACGCACTCCCTACGCGCTTCGGGGGATCGCGATCGATCGAGCGGCTGCCGTGAGGGCCGACGGCCGGGCGACGACCCGCAGAAGCGGCAGCGAAGCGGAGAACGCAGCTGAGGTCACCGGCCAGAAGGGCAGGGGTTCCAACCCCAGGACAGCTTCACACCTGCTGTCGAACCCTGGAGCGGGAGCATCCCGAGGCTCCTCTGTGCACACTCCCCCACGTCCACACGTCCCCGCCTCACGTGCCCCCGCGTCCTGCATCCTCGTCTTCTCGCGGACGCGTGGCCCTCGTGAAGGTCGGCCGCTTTTGCCAGAAGACATTCAGCAGACCTTTGTGCGGCAAACACCTCGGAAGAGCAAACGACAACCACAAAAACAAGTGCATTTATAATTAAAACATTAGTAAATCAAGAGAAAACAAGCGGTAATTTGACATAATTGCGGTGCTGCTGATGTATCGCACCTAATTGGACGCCATAGCTGAGATAATTAGAAAACTTTGATTACTTTCTGCTAAACGCATTAGCAACGCGGGCGGCTCTTCTTAGAGGTGTCACGGGCGATATTGTCCCGACGTGTCAGTCTGCCTGTTTGCCGGGGAAAAACAAGGCGTCGCGTTGACAGTAATGACTTTGCAAATTGCGTAGGTGTACATGTTTGTCGTGTTGCCCTGAGATGTGATCCAAGATGGCGTGCGTGTTCCTGAGACCACCTCGGCGTGGCGCGCGCGCGCGTGTGTGAGACAGTGTGTGCGAAAACCCTTTCTCTCCAGCGGATTGGGCGTTTCCTCACACGCGGTGCTGTGCGTGTGGAACCACTGAGGTCTGTCGCCGTGCTGCATGAGGGATACCTGCCTGGGTCGGGCGATTGATTTTTAAACGGAGAAATGTTTATTTTTGCCTTCCATTTCTTTCAAGGGTGACAGACTAGCGCTCTGACAGATCTATATGCAGAGGAAAAAAGTCGCAGACAGCAGTAACAAACTGTGGTGTTAAAATTGCTCTCCAGACTGTTTAACTTCATTGTTGTTTGTTGATCTTTGGCCACCGTTCGGCTGGCCCACTCTGGCCCCGCCCCCCTCTCGTGTCATCGGCTGTACGGAGTGTCGACCCTTAGCCCCGCCCCCCCTCGTGTCATCGTGTCATGTAATTATATCCCGATTAATAACAATATATAGTCGATGTTTGGGCCCCCTCGACTCGCCGGTTCTGATCTTCCCAGGCTGCTCGAACTTTCCTCCGCGTTGCTCTTCATCGGTCTCCCCCCTTCCATGGGGAAAAATTTTATGATGATTTACTGTGTTATTAAAATATTGAATCGTAATAATAGCGCAGGTTACAGTGCGAACACGCTGAGCCCATTAAGGTCCCGCAGTGCGAGGTGAGCCGTTCCTCTCAGTGGGACTTCAGGGCCACTGAATTTCCTCCCGGTGATGTGATTTAATCTCGTCCTCCAGGCGACGGAATCTCTCGGCGCCGGCGGTCGCTACCCACACCTCATCCCGTCCTCCAGACTCACCGAGCTCCGCAGGGTTCTGTGGGAAGGAGGAGGACGTCGTCCCCGTGGCCCGTTGCTCATCCTGGGACGTGCGGAGATGCTCACCCGGAGATGCTCGGGACGTCTGGGAACCAGATGCTCGTGAAGTTCCGCTTGTGAGGCTCTGATCCAGGAGGGGGCGCCGCCGAGGGGCGTGAGCCTCGTCCCAGGCTGCCCGCCGCTTAGCTGCGACCTCCTCTCTCCCGCTTGGCGCCGAGCAGAAGAGGAGGACCAGGCGAGGGGCCGCGGAGCTGCTGGTTTTACGATTAAGAATTCGAAGGCGCGCGGCGGCGTCCTCAACCAGCTGCCGCGTTTGGTCGCACCCCGCTTTCCTCATCGGCGGCGGCTCCGCTTTCCCCGACGCGACTCGGCCCCGCCCCCTCCCGGATCGCACCGCCACGCGGGCCTTCGATCAGCCGACGATCAGCGATCCGGCCGCGTTTTGTTTTGATGAATCCGAAAGAGGTTTAACTAAATATTATGCGCAAACTATTTATTTTTATGATAAATCTGAATTTATTTGTGTAGGTATTCCTTTGATGGCATAATCCATGTCTGTTTAGCATCGCTGAGTGGTGCTGCGGATCCCGGCAAATTAATTATGCTCATCTGCATAATGGCATCCGGCGCACGGAATATTTAGTTAGCGCGAGGTAATGTCATCAGTGGAATTTGAACGCGTTCATTTCACAGAATTAGATGCAAGTCTTCATCGCGCGCTTTGGGTTTTCGCGGGGAAACGGGACGCGGCGCAGAACCCTCCTCGCGACGTTTCTGGATTTCGACCCGACCGGCCCTCGGAGAAACCGGCGAACGCAGCTCGTAATTGAAGGATAATTTGCCTTGACGGCAGAAGCATCTGCTTTAACGCGTTTCGGTTCCGCTGACCTCTCCGCCCTATTAGGTTTGCTGCTAACAAGCGGCAGTCAAACATACGTCCGGGTATTACGGCCGCGAAAACGGCGTGGCAAACCGCCAGCCTCCGTTCGGCTGATAAGAGCCGTTCGGGTCCTGCTGACCGCGTAGTTCTTCCAGAAACTTCTCTCCTCCCTCGCTGCGACTGAGTCCATCCATCTGGTTGCTGCTCATCTTCCCCCTTTTTCCTCCAACGCTTCTCCGTCTTTTTGAGAGAATCCAATCTTCTCACGACGCTCCTCAGCCTCATCTTTCGTGCTTCCGGTGGGAGTTCTGGTTTGATTTGAGCCGACATCCATTTGTTTCTTTTCTTGCCTGTCGACGGTCTCCTTAAAGGTCTCCTCCTGCAGCACCGTCCGCTGCCGCAGCGTCCGCATCCGTTCCGGGTTAAAGGAAATGCCGCGGAACCGATCCGACCTTCCGTCTTATCGAAACCTCAGCGCGTTCGAGGACCTTCTCCAGAACTTTCCGCGCAGCTGGCACCGCCGCATTAGTCTCTTGGCCGCTCGCTGCCGTGCCGTTCGTGTCTCCTGCTCCGGTTCGTTTGCTGCCGATTATCAACAACCTGCTTTACAGAGCTGCTTTTACCTCACGTCGCACGGGCTGGCGCTACCGGCGGCCCCCCGTGGAGCCTGGCTCACCCTGGAGACGGCGCCTCACCGGGGCTGATTGCCTGTATGTTCTCACATTATGGCCCGTACCGCTGTAATTGGATAATAACCTTGTTTAGTGGCAGTCGAGCAGCAGACGAGGGTTCTCACATTATGGAAATCCTGGGCTGCAGCACAAACACAGTTTCAACACCTTCAGCACCCTGCTCCACACACACTGCTGTGGAAACACACACTGCTCTCTGGGGGTTTGGGCACAGACTCTGTCCTCCAGCATGTGCCCCCAGCGGACGCCAGACGCAGCGATGTGTGCACAGAGCTTCGGCACCCCCCGCGTCTGTTTTTGGCCCTTTAATCTGCGGTCTTTGGCTCTTTACTTTGATCCCAGCAACATTTTACCAGGTTTGACAGTTAGCTGTCATCTTAATGGCTGTAATAGTTAATTAACTTGTCATTAACTTGTCATTGGGATTCGGCAGTCGCTCGGATTATTTTTGAGAAATGCGGGGGAGAAGCCGGCCGGGCCGAGCGCCGTGCTCTCAGCAGCCATCCGTCCTGTCCGGAGGAGGGCCGTCCTGGGCGGCTAAATTGCATAATCATTGGGACTGTTTACTTAACGGCTTCACACGCCCCCCAGGTTGCGGGAGTCACGTGACCGCAGGCCGCCGTTTCTCCGAGGACCCGATAGACACGAAACATTGAGCTCCCGTTGCCTCCTCGTTGCCCCCCGCTGCCTCACTACGCAACACAGTCACACGCCGCCTGTCGTTTTTCTACCTAACGTCATTGATCTGAACCCCTCACCACCTCGAACAGGGACTTCAACATTCCCGCCGACGTCCCGAACACTTTAAACATTTCCGATTACAGCCTCATCAGGGCGTCACTGAGTTTGAAAGGCGTTCGCGCTAATGTCCGTATATAAATTCAAGCTGCTGATCGTATCTTTTTATTAAGTTGTTCCGGAAAAAAGCAAAAGGACGATAATTAACCCTTCTGCTCAGGTTTGCTTCCACAAGCTGAACGGCGTTCGGAGTCACGGCCGAAAGACAACAGGGGGAAGGTGCTGCGCGTGGGAGCAACCCGCTGTTCCACCTGCCGCCTGCAGGGGTCACTGTGAGCAGAGCCGGAGGGGACAGGAGGGGACTGGGGGGAAAGACCGCTGCTGTGTGTCTGAGGACAGGAGTGTTGGCAGGGAGTCCGCCGACAGAGCTTTTACCTCCTGGCCCTCCCGCTGCTTCGTCGCACAAGTGGTCCGGAGGAAAGAGAAAAACCCCACTCTGGTTTCCACGATACCCCCCACGTTTCCCAGTTCTGCGCGATGACGCTGACGGACGACCCCCGCGAGGCAGGCGCCAGGAGCGGGACGGACCAAAACGTTTGTCAGAGTCTGTCGTGCTGCCGTTTTGGGTCCCAGAGGACATTTGAGAGGCTCGTGGGGAGGGTTCAAACGGAGAGCCGCTGGTGCCGAGTGCTGGCCTTTTGCCCCCCGCAGTGCTTCTCGGGGCTGTGTGGGGGGTCACAGAGGCACCTGGGGGGGGAGGGGCTACAGTAAAGCATCACTATCAATCAGCACGTTTGCAGCAGCCTTTTCCACGGGTGTCTGTGTGAGTAACACCGAGCAGCTGAGTCACGTCACAGAACCGCTGACTTTGCTCATTGTGTGGCTGCAGCCACTGTCACTTTCACGGTCACGGTCACACTCATAGTCATGATCACAGTCACGGTCACAGTCACGGTCCCACACATCTCCTGAGCAACGGCACTACTCACCTGAACAGGCCCTGAGAGCCACAGGCCAGTCAGTCACTTGGTGATGTGACAGGTGACGCGGGGACCTGCAGCGCTGAACACTGGCAGCTGCATCTCTGACTTTTTCCCTGATGTGTCTCCAGAATGTGACCATTATTATCATTCATTAGTTTAGCGGACCTGCTGTCAGTGTTGCTGTGGAACCTGAAGTCTGCATTTGGGCGCAGGTTCGAATCCAGCCTCCGTCTGCGTGAGGCTGCCTGTTTCTCCATGTTCACGGTCCAAAGACAAGTGCAGAAGAAGGCAGCACTGGTTGCTGTGAGCTGAATTTCACTTGATGACACTTACACCACCTACCCTGTTTTACCATATCTACCCTGTTCTACCCCACCTGCCCTGTTTTACCATATTTACCCTGTTCTACCCCACCTACCTTGTTTTACCATACCTACCCTGCTCTTCCCCACCTACCCTGTTTTACCATACCTACCCTGCTCTTCCCCACCTACCCTGTTTTACCATACCTACCCTGCTCTTCCCCACCTACCCTGTTTTACCATATTTACCCTGTTCTACCCCACCTACCCTGTTTTACCAGATCTACCCTGTTCTCCCCTGCCCTACCCCACCAACCCCACCTACCCCACCTACCCTGTTTTACCGGCTTTCGATTGCTTTTACACGGAAGTGAATCTCTCTGGTGCCGACCTGCCGCACTGACCGATGCTGCGACCGTCTCTTGCAGAACACAGGTGGTCCTGCTGCCCCCCTGAAGACACCTTTAAAACTGCACACTTTGGTTCTGCACAAACTTCCCTGTTGTCCTGTTTCCCCCGAAGCTGCGGAAGACAAACTTGGCAACGAAAGGGGTGTAAGGAGGGCCGTCCTCAGCACCTCGTGCCCGCGTCCCTCGGAGCTCCATCGCCGTCTCCCCGGCCCCTCGGCCCCCAGCGAGTCGTCGCGCTCCAGGATGTACGGAAATCCCACGTTCTTCCATTTAACTGCATTAATTGGAGACCAAGCGGCCGCTGACAGATGGGGTTGAGAGCACGAGCGCCGCTTTCTGAGAGCCGAGATAAAAGCCGCGGTGTGCCAAACATGGCCTAGAGCTGTGATAAAACTCACCTCCGATAAGAGCCCTGAACTGCACCCTGATGAAACGATAGCCCTCTCAGATCTCCAGCACTTTCATCTGATCTTTTCCCTCCAAATAATTACTCGTGTTTATATAAAAGGTTGAGCCGGAGCCGAGGAAGCGGGCCCTGTTCTCCGGCCCGGGTTCCAGACTCCCGACGCGAGCGGCTCCCCTTTCGCCGCCACCGCGGTGTCTGAAGCGGAATCCAAACCGCTGTGTTCCCATCTGCATGATGTAACGACAGGCAAGAGAGTTTATTCTTTTTTGTCGCCGATCGGTTTGATCTGCACCGGATCGTGCAGCGCATGAGGGACTTGGCTGCGCCTGGAACTGAGAGGCTCCGCCGGCAGAGTTAAACGCTGTATGAGTTCTCCACCTGTTAGGGTCGTCCTCACGTCTGAATTATTTATCCGGCGGAATCGTTTAGGCGAACGAGAACCATCTGTCTCCTGTCTTCCGGTGGCAAATCTGAGAAGAGGCGAAAGGTCAGGGAGGCCGTCGCAGCAAGCAGCTCTTTCGGTCCCGGATGCTCCGCTGTGAAACACTACCTCTCCTTCTCCTTCATCCACCTGTTCTGAGCACAGCCATCTTCTCAAGACGTGTCCGCGGTGTTACCTCAGTCTGGTCGCTAGTGCCTCCAGGGACAGTTCTGGCTTCATTCGACCCAGCCTCCACCTGTTTGCGTGTTCTCGCCGTCCTGCTCCTTCGGGGTCCGCCAGCGGCCAAAGGTAAAACCCTCCGGTTGACCTCTGCGAACAGTTTGCATCTCCATTCGGCTCGGTGCTGCACCTCAGAGGAGGAAGGCGTCTCGTTCCCACTGCAAAGGCAGACGTTTCAGGAATAGCCCTGCCGGTGGTTTCTGTTCATCTCTGTCTGCATATTAATTCCATAGTTGTCGGCCTGCCATCGATTCCTTGGGAGGGTGAGAAAGAGGGATCGATCAGGCACCGGCAGAGGAGCGTAACGTGTCCCGCTGTGACCGGCTCGTGAGTGACACCGGTGACCTCGCCGGTGTGTCTTTGTCATCCCGACGTCGCGTCTCGTAACCCGAGATGCTCCGAATCGCCACCAAGACGCTTCCGTTCGCCACGATTGGCGCCCTCAGAAAACTCGCCATCTCCCCGGCTCTTCTTCACAGCCGGGTCCGCGTCTGCTGCTCCTGGGGGGCTCCTGCAGGAACCGTAGTTGGAATTCATTATGTCTGGTCATTATGTCGCCTTTCATAGTGCGAACGCCACAGATTAACTTTAACTCCATGGGATCCAAGTGCCGCTTTTTCCCTCTATTTGTCAAAATGTCATTTAATTTCCTTGACAGTTATTCCATTAAAACCGAAAACAGGCGGTAACGGACAAGACAAGGTCATATTTTCTTCACGGACTGCGAGAACCACAAACTCGTGTGCATCTCCAGCTGCGGTCTGACGGTCCCTCCTGGGAGGCTGATGGCGGCTCAGAGGGAAGTGAGTTGGTGGGATTTATGGGGTCTGACCGAGGACATTGCCGTCGCTCACGTTCCTCCGCACGAAGGGCACCTCGAATCTTCTTCTGTCCCGGCCGCGTCTCACATGTCTTCGGAGGCGGGAGGTACATCTGCGTTCGATCCTCCCGGTGAGAAACGGCCAGCGTCCCTCAGGTACGGCCGGATGTGCCGGAAGACGAGGTGTAGGTCCACGCTTAGCCGCCGCGTAGCTGAGTCTACAGACGCCGTACGGTCTCGCCTCCTAATTTCACCGATTTTCTGTTTAATAAGACCAAAAAGCATAAAGCGGATATAAATATTTACGTTTCCACGTACCTCACAGTAGATACGTCCACAGAGATACACGTTAAAGACGACGATATCACGTTGATGGTGGCCCTCTTGTAACATCCAGGGCGCTTAAATTGAGTTTAAATTAAATTAGGAGTCTTGTTCTCCAGCTATGTATTTACTGGTGTGCTCCTATCATTCCTAAGACCCTGGAACTTCTGAAAACCCCATTAAAAGCAGAGAAGAAACTCAATTGAAAGCCTGAGATTGTATTGTCACAGGTGAATGAGATTTCTTTCCAGGAATTTCATTAAAGGACAATTTCTTGAGGTAATCTGCTGAATCTAAATTCATTTCTTTTTTTTTTGTACCTGCTCGTTTTTTTTCTGCGCTCCATTGCCTCTGAGAAAAATGTGTAACTCGGAGGACGACCGGAGGTGTTAAAACGGACAGGGTGCGAGGAGACCTCAGAGACGGGCACTTTCTCTTGGCTGAAGAACATCTGTGAGGGACACCTGTCCCGTCTTGTCACCCTGAATCCCGCTCGCTCTCCACGCCTTTTAATATTCCTGCCGTGTTTTCGCCCGCGTGATGGATGCCTCTATCGGAGGCAACCTGGCGAAGGGTTAATGCGAGAGACGGCAGGAGGTCGGCCTGCCGCCAGATGAGTGACACGAGAGCCCGGTGCATGACGGCTGAGGTTGGAGACGAGAAGAGCCACGGTGCGCGGTGGGGCTGGATGGAGACAGGGGCTGCCTCAGGCTTGAGGCTGATGAGGAAAATCAAGGTCTAATCGAGGGGCTGAATGACACGTGGATTTAATGGAAGAGACGGGGGAGTAGCTGCCGAAAGCGTTCACCCCCCCCCACCGCCACCACCACCGCCGCCGCCGCCGACTTTCTCAGCTGCACTTTCTGATGTTTGCAAAGCCGTGGTCTTCGGAGCGGCAGGCCAGACACGTGTGTGGCCGGCGTGTTGAGGGATCCATCTGAGGACAAGCAGAGTCGCTGGCTCCAGGCTGAATGTTGCCGTCGCTGATGGGTGACGTTATTCTGCAGGAGGTCTTCACCTGTTGTCCTCGGGGGATTCAGTGGAGAAGCCTAACCTGTTGTTAGGAGTCCTCCTCAGTTTCACATCCGACTGTGTGGCTCCACCTTCACGGACAGCTGGCGTGAAGCAAGCTGAGATGACCCCTTGGAGAGAATACGGTCTGAAGAAGATGCAAGCGTTGCAGTTCATCGCTCCACAGGGGGGTGAGGAGAGTCACTGGTGTCCGTTTGCACACCTGAGGGAGACGGACTGAGCGGCAGTGACTACGTGAGGTCAGATGTGCCCAGCATGTGATGGACGTCGAGAGATGTGCTGCACCTGCCGCCACGCCGCCGGGTAGAGCACTTCAGTCATGCAGGTGTTGCTGACGCACGTAGCGCTTCAGGCCTGTCAAATGCATGACCACACTTAAAAGTGCCAGCTGGACAAAGTAAACAACCTCCAGGCCAGTAAATTCCTCCGTCTAAGATGATCAGGTCAGATGGACGGTGAAGTCTGCTGCATTCAGGGTGTGTTCGCTCCCTGCTGTCTGCAGTACAGCACAGGTGTCAGTATCGCTTAAGCGAAGAGGTGAAGGTGTGGTGTCAGCTCTAGTTTACAGTTCCTCCCCTGTGTTCCACAGCTCAAGAACCTCTTTGATGATACAACCTTTTCAGAGAGGGACTGAAGCTCTTTGTCAAGCAACAGCAGCTGAATGAAAAATGAGGGCCTTCACTGAGGTGATGAACGTGCTGAGATAATATGTGTCCCGGGGTCCTGCCCATGGCATGGGATTCAGATGGTTCTTCAAGCATTGGCTAGATGAAATTCTGACTCATAATGGAGGCCAGCAGAAGAGAGTGGAAAAGAACGCCCACTTCAGTGAGGTGTCTTATTGCTCTGCATCCAGTGATGAACATTAACACACATTCCAACTGTGGATGAAACCTGGCTGGGATGCTTGAGAGTCATAGGAGCTGCTGTGCTTCAGACACCAGCGCAGTTCGGTGATCACAGGCCTTGGGCTTTGTTGGAAAAGGGAACTGTCAGCTGACCCTCACGTCCAGACCCCAGGGCCAGCAGGGGAGAAGCACCTATGTCAGCGACGAACATCTTGCCACCAGCCACGGGAGGGTGCGGCCAAAGTCATTCGTGTTCTGCTCTTTGCAGAAGAGTAGATGGTGGTGCATCCAGCTCCTCTGTAGCAGCTCGTTCAGACCTGAGGGTGGGACCGGGAGTGGTAAACAACGATGTGTGAAACGCACACAACGTTCACACGGTAGCGTCTCGCTCAAAGCGGGGCTGCTCAGAGGGAGGAACTCGGGAGATACCTGCGCTCTGTGGATTCGGTCCGTCTCGGTGGACTTGAACAGGACTCAGTTGTTCACACCAGCTGAATGTGACTCCAGAAGGAGGTGGGAGGGAGTTAATGTGTGAGCCACAGAGGACTAGATACCCCTTTTGAAAGTACACAGAGTTTTTGAACAAGTTCTGGTTTGCGGCGGCAGTGAAGGTGAGCCGTGCATTTGTCTGGACACGTTCCCTCTGCAAGATGTCAGGGAAAACGGGATGGATGCCAGCAATACAAAGCATTAAAAACCTCTGTCACATGGCTGTGAACTTCTGGCAAATTTAGAACAAACATCTGGGAGGGCACAAGCTTTCTACCTCACAGTCGGGCAAAATGACACGAGCGGTGGAAGTTTGCAGACGATGCCAAAGAGTGAAAGAGGATGCATGGGTCACGTCTCGGCACGTCATACACCTGACAGGACATCTAAGGTCGTCTGAAATCCACTGTGGCCCGAAGCCAGAAGATGTGTATGGAGGCCATCAAAATGTCAGCCGATGAATTGCAATGCTAACTCTACAGTCAGACTCTCCTCGTGTAGGAAGGACGATTTGTATGGGTGATGAACAGGCACCTGTGATCATCCATCCTCTGAGCGACTATGTTCTCCCTTCCCTGTTCCTCTCAAAAGTACTCAGAACATCCTGTGATCCACCGTGATGGATGCATGATGCTGGTAGGGACGGCACACATCAGCCCTCCCATCACCAGGGACATCTCCACACAGGCACGTATGCAGCAGAGCGCCAAAAGGTCAATTGAGGAACCGCAGCTCGGGTAGGACGTGACGTTTTTGTTTCCGTGCTCCTCGTTGTCATCAAAGAGCCCCTGAGAAGATCAGATCAATACTGTGCTCCAAGCCTTGTTTTGAAATGATTCTCCTTTGGATAAGAAAGGGAAATACCCAACTCGCCTGCGCAGGAACAAGCCGAGCAACGAGGCCTAGTCACGGGGGATCTTTCCAGAAGGTCAACAGCGATGGCTGGAGCAGTTCAAAGAGGGGCAGCAGCTTCCCCGAGGCTGACAAAAGCAGATTTACTGTGAGTTCAAATATCTTCCATTTGGAGCTGCATCTGGCTCATGATGTAGATGTTTAACAGAACCTCATTCCGATCTCTGATGTCAGTCATATCACCTCTTTGATCCCACAGAAAGACTGACATGGATTCTGAGGACATTAATGTCCAACGCTGGTGGGATGAGCAGGAGCAGATGTGTCGGTACCGTCGCAGTTGTACCTGTGAGCGCAGGTGGACTCTGAGTGGGCGGAGACCAACGCAGCTCTCAGCTCCACTCCCACCAACCGGTGAGAAGCTCTTCCGGTATCTGCACGTGTGTGTACGAACATATATTTTATAAACGAGCTTGGAGCTCGTAGACGTGCGCGTTTTGTCACCGAGCGAAGAGCTGCCCTCAAAGAGGGACGAAACGGCACTTTGTTGGTTCCTCCCGGGCCCCGGGAGGCGGATTCGGATGAGCGGAGAGGGACGACGGTGAGGGATGACGCACTTGTTTCCCTTTCATCACGAGAAGATGTCAGCGTGCTCCTTAAGCCAAACCCAATCCCTTTAAAAGCCGGGATGAATAATGTCATAACCCCGGCGAAATAAAGGATTTGACGAGACAATTACAGAGCGCTGCGCGATGTCAGAACGTCTAACTTTATCTCGGATTTGGATTGTAGCAGTGTGTTAAAAAAGTTCATTTCAAATGTCGAGAAAATTGCCCGGGTAAAAGATTTATGTAAGCACTGCGGCCGCTTTTTTAATCATAGAGTTTATAACGTAATCTGCCTCGAAATCCATTTACTTGTCACTTTACTGAAATTGCACACGAGCAGCGCAAATGTAGGAGCCTGTTGTTCTCCAGAACTCGCAGAAATGACATCAACACGGCGTCTTCCGGAAAACACACACAGTCCGGGCTGAGCGCCGCGCAAAGCCGCTTGTCCAGGGTGTCAGTTTCGGTCACTGTCTGACAGGAAGCGGTCCGTTGTGGTGACTGTGTCAGGAAGTGGTCAGGTTTTTTCTAATTTTCTGACAGGAAGTGGTCCGTTGTGGTGACTGTGACAGGAAGTGGTCAGGTTTTTTCTAATTTTCTGACAGGAAGTAGTCCGTTGTGGTGGTTTTGCGACAGGAAGTGGTTGGTTTCTGACGTTTTCACACAGGAAGCGGTCCGTTGTGGTGACTCTGTGACAGGAAGCGGTCTGTTGTGATGACTCTGTGACAGGAAGCGGTCCGTTGCGGTGGTTTTGCGACAGGAAGTGGTCGGTTTCTGAAGTTTTCACTCGGGAAGTGGTCTGTTGTGGTGACTGTGACAGGAAGCGGTCCGTTGTGGTGACTCTGTGACAGGAAGCGGTCTGTTGTGATGACTCTGTGACAGGAAGTGGTCAATTTTTTTCTAATTTTCTGACAGGAAGTTGTTCGTTGCAGTGGTTTTGCGACAGGAAGTGGTCGGTTTCTGAAGTTTTCACACAGGAAGCGGTCCGTTGCGGTGGTTTTGCGACAGGAAGTGGTCGGTTTCTGAAGTTTTCACTCGGGAAGCGGTCCGTTGCGGTGGTTTTGCGACAGGAAGTGGTCGGTTTCTGAAGTTTTCACACAGGAAGCGGTCCGTTGCGGTGACTCTGTGACAGGAAGTAGCTTGTTTGGGCGCTCCTCTTACGTCGTGCTGATCCTCTGGCCGAAAGTGTTCCGTCGCGGCGACTCTGTTAGAGGAAGCGGCCTTCGTTGCCGCTGCTCATCTCCGCCATCCCAGTCGATTCGTCTGGCAAATGAAACTAATCTGCGCTTCAGCAGTTTCACTTCTTACCATTAAGAGCGAGTTGCTGTATTTGTCAGCGGGTCTCTGAGATTGATTAAAATAATGAACAACATCCTCAAGGCAAGTGCGCGGCCGGGTAGGGCGCTGTGCTAAATCACTTGAATTAATTCAGATTCCAGCCAGGAGAGTTCGGATCCGCCTCGGCGTGTGCCGGAAGGATCCCAGCCGTGGCCAACGGACACACGATAAACATACCTGTGACGCGTTGCCAGGTTAATCCCTCTCACTGGTGTTCCGCATAAATGCGAATACCGGAAGCAGCCGCACGATGCAGACTGTACAAAAGAGAGACGCCGCAAAGAGATGAGAAAGCTGCAGGGCAGCCTTTTTTTGGCGGGAATGTAAAGTCATTTCTGTCTTTGTAAACTTTGCTTATTATTCTCTTTCTCGCATGAAAGGAAAGCCGCCTGAAATGAAAGGCGCCGGAGCTTCTGAACGATTCCGAGATCTCAGCACGTTTGAAAAAGTAGCGACCGCAGCGAGATCTCCCAGGTCCCGCCCGTGAACTCTGCCCGGTGGGTTCGCCGCCTCCGACGGCCGTTTGAAGCAGCAGCGCTCAGCCCCCTCGCGCCTTCGCTCCTCGCGTCTTTTAATGTATAAGACATTTTAAATCGTTCTTTACCTTCGTCACGCTGTGGGGAAAGTATCTGCTTTCAGACGGAATTCCCGCCGACTCCCTCTGCCAGAACAGGTACGAAGGCCCATTGATTTGGCGGCTTCTTCCCCACCTGGAGATGAGGGGGAAGTTGTCAGGAACGTTTCATCCGCTCTGACGTGTTGTGATCCTGTTTGCTTTTGTTCTCCGTTCTGTTGCCGGTCCAGATGAGCGGGGGAGGTGGGCGGGGTGGTATTTCACATTGTTTTACTCTTTCTCTTTGCGCTTCGTGCGCTCGCTCTCTCGATCGGCGCGTCAGGTGGCCTGACGGACCCGCTCCGGGGCCTACCTAAAAGGGCCCGGAAGTGACATCCTCCCCGCTGACCGGGTCCCGGGCGGCGCACCCACCCGTCAATAGCGGCACTTAGCACCGGCTCTGCGGCGCGCTTTTAATTTCTTTAAGTTGTGTAGGACAGTCGAGCCCGAGCTCTGCTGCCGCGATGTTTTTATTATCAGCTCGATCAACCGATCGATCGCGCCTCCGGCCTGCCAGACAGCGGCCCCCGGATCAATGCGATCAATCGCCTCTGTTTTACTATGATTATTCTCGTTTGATTTTCCTGTTTCTGTGAAAAGTAGCGGAGTTCCTCTAGGGGCGGCAGTTTGAACCGAAACGGCCGACTGAGAAGCCGCCACGTCGGCGGGACGTTCCGCCTTCCGTGCGGCTCCAGCTAGCAGGGAGCGCAGTCAGGCAGAGGGTCCTTACCTGGAGCTGGCGACAGGACGTCTCCGCACTGACAGCGTATGGAGGCAGAGACTTTTGGCACGGAAGGAAAAAAAGTGATTCACTGACACAGCAACAGACCACCACCTGTTTCTGCAATAACTGCGGATGCAATTATGATCCTGCAGTTTGTTTACATTCGTTCACAGTCGTCCGCAGTCGTACGGAGAACGTAAACAGACTCGGGCCTCACTTCCTGCTTCCACCGGCACAGGCGTGACAATCGCCTTATTTCGGCACGTGCAGTCAAACACACACACACACACACACACACACACACACACACACAGAGCAAATGACGACAAACAGTGGAGGCTTCTTATTCTCAGCAAGTTTGTGCCCGTCTGTTAACCCATGTACCTTGTCCCTGTGCGTGTGTCTGTGTGTGCGTGTGTGTGCGTATGTGTGTGTCCTTGCCCCTCCACGTCTCCATTCCCGCACCTGCGGGGGTCGTTGTCCGCCGTGATGGATCTGTCTGCTGGGACGCCGAGGAGCAGGCAGGTGTGTGTCACTTTGACGGAGTGCTGTCTCCTTCGGTGGACGCGTCTAATCAAAGAGCCTACGGTCCTCGTGCTCCTCGCTGACCCCCGCTGCCCAACTTTTCATCTTCATTGTCATTTCTCAATTTCTCCGTGAGTCGGCGATGCGTCCTGTGCACTCGCTAGATGTTAAACGAGAGCGTGTGAGATCGGCGTGTGACCGCGGCGAGGCCCGGGGTCCCTCCGTTTAGTGTGGAGCTTTTTATCGACTGTTTGGCCCACGGAAGGCGAAGAAACTCGTGAAACGCGAACCAGCCTCCAGCCGGGAGGAACTGAGCCGCGCCGAGCAGCAACTTGGTCGTCTGTTTCCCTCCTCCCACATCTCTCCAGAGAGTTTGCTCCTCACTGTGGTTTGGGAGCTGGGGAGGGGCGTGGCCTAATGCCCGGCCCGCGGGGGTCCGGTACACCCTGGTGAAATGTCCAGACGCGAGGGCCAGGTGACCGATGCAGTGTCCTGCGGAGGGCGCTGTTCTTCATACAAACAGTACGCGAGGGAGGGAAGGGACAGCCGTGCAGCTTCAGGGCTGCTTCCGGAAAGGTCCACGAAGGCCAACTCTTCCCGCTCAGTTAACGCATTAATTAAGATATTTATCTTTGTAATTCTGACCCGCTTAAAATGACAAAGCGGAGCTCGATGACAGCCGACTGGAAAGGAACGGAGTTCACGAAAGCGAGCAGCTACTTCAGTGGGGTGTTAAGCCGGTGTGGGGGCGGGTGTCTTTGTCCCTTTGTCCCTTGCTGCTCTGCGGTGCCACCTTTCTGCCAGCGCAGTAATCACAGGCGAAGATACCACGGTGCTGTGGCCGTTACCCCCGGCCCCCCTGCACAGGATCGGCTGTGATTTAAGCAAACAAACAAACAATGCGGATGGGATAGAGTTGAACGCAGGTCTGTGTTTCAGTCTCTCACCGGAGACCTCCGGAGACCCCCGGTGGGGGTCTCTTTTCAAAGCGCAGCCCCTCCCTGCTGTGGTGTTTGAGACGAATCGATGCCGGCGAATGCAGTTTGTGTGTGCGCGTGCGTGTGTGTGGGTTGGCTGGCGGCACCGCAGTGCGGGGGGGTTACATGCCGAGCAGAACACGAACACGGCTGCGTCTGATCGGCCCCGAGATCCGACAGGGAGATTTATGCAGAACAGGTGTTGTGATTAAAATGCACGGATGGTTTTGTGACATTTACAGCACAGCTCACTTTTTTATTACTACAGTGCAAAGTTTGGAAAGAAGCGGCGCAGTTACTGAACAGCCAGCGATGCGGCAAACGCAGCGCCTACTGGCTTCGGCGCGATGGAGGAGCGCGCGTCTCACGACAGAGTTGTGTCTGTCATTTGTCGACTTAGTTTAGTGCGACTGGTTCACGTGCACCGCGGTGATGGAAACATTAATGAAACTGCCAAGGGAAACGCAGTAATGTGACGGATGTATTTGCATGGTCATGCTGACAATTAGTGATACTGAGCTGAAAAACAGCAGTAATTCTTATTTGTTTAGGTTGGATCTGACAGCTGATCATCAGAAGAGTCCATCAGTACTGAGGCTAAGGTCAGCGTGGTCCCCTGTAGCCCCCTGTGGTCACCTGTGGTCCCCTGTGGTCCCCTATGATCACTTGCCTTTCACTGTGTGTGTGTGTGTGTGTGTGTGTCTCTGTGGATTTGGCCACACTTTGTTTCTCTGACTGTAATGATGATGCAAGTTTTGCTGCTGCGTCTGACACGCATTTGATTTTTCTTGCCAAATTTCACTGTTATTATCAAGCTGCTCCTGTTTAACTTTTAATATTCAGTCGATTCTTATTGGGGTCTGAAGAGCAAAGCTGTGGAAAATCTTGCTCTTGTCGTTCTTCTTCCTCTTTCGTTCTTGTGGTGCCTGTTTGTGGCAGTTCAGAGGAGGCAGCGAGTCCACATGGACACACACACACACGTCCACAGGTGTCCTCTGCCGTGTGGCTCATCCACACACAAACGTTGACAGACACTTCCGGTATTATTACACTTCACCCTCCCTGCCAGTAACTTCATTCATTCACTGCGTTGCTTATCTTTCCCATCACTGTGTAAATACACATGTATGTGTCATGTGTGCGTTTTATTCTGCTGCAGCCAAGTCAGCTCCATCATTCAGCCCTCCGCCTGCTGAGCGCGATGCATCCCTGCGGTGAAATGAGGTGAGATGAGGTGAAAGGTCAAGTCAGTGGCGGAGACACCATTACGGCTCAAACGGCTCTTTTTACTGGGGAACACGAGAAATCGGCCTCACGTCTAGTCAGAACTCAGTGCGGGACATGAAATAATTTCTCTGTTTTATATGTGAAAACTTGTGCGTCACCTGACACCGTTTGTCCAAGGTGACATAGTGGTAACCAATCAGCTTTACACTGTTTTACCCACTGAGAACAGCAGGGTCCAGCAGCAGGCGGGCTTTGAACCCAGGACCTTGACAGCAAGACAACAGTCTGCACAGGTTCTGTTTTCTGTAACTGTTGCAAAAAAGAGTTAATAAATGACAACAGTTTATTTAAAATAACGGAAATAACTTTTCTCTCGTCGACCTTTGCTGACCCCCACGTCCTCAGGGCGAAACTCTCGCACCCTCGCCAGATCTCCGTGGTGGGCAGGGCTTTTTCTCAGGAAAACAAACCACAGACATGGAACTTGGGTCACTTGGCTGAGTGCAGCATTTAGCCTCGACGTGGGGGGCCATCCCGGGTACCAGGGCCCCCTGCCCGTTTAGAACGGTCTGAACCTTGTGCCATTCATCCAACAGATGGCGCTACAGCAGCAAATTTCTGAACAGCTCAGGCCCTTGAAACCACTGCCTGTAGCTTTATCACGTGTACATTGAAGCTTTAGAAGCAGAGAGATGCGGCGGGTGATTCTGACGCGGTGACGCCCTCAGAGGAGGCGGGGAGGGGCTAGCGAGGTCACCGCGGGTCAGTGATCTGGCGGGGGGGTCTCTGCCGAGTAGTAGCCGCAGTAAAGGGGCGGCTCCTCAGCGTCTAATGACCCCCTAATAAACAGCGGGCCGTTACTATTCACCAAATAATTAAAAGCACGTCTGCAGTGATTTATGCTGTGGAAGAGAGAGATGAGTTAATTTACTTGTCATTCATCCCCCCCCCCCCCCCCCCANTGCAGTGATTTATGCTGTGGAAGAGAGAGATGAGTTAATTTACTTGTCATTCATCCCCCCCCCCCCCCACAAACCTTTCTTTACAAACATAATGTGATGTGTTCATTTGTTCAGTTAAGCAGCGGCGGCGCTCACACATCCTAGTGCTTCTCTCACGCTTTAGTAAAGGTTTTAAAAGACTTCTCTGTATGACGGAGAGGGGGGTGGGGGGTCCCACGCCGGACAGGGTCGTCCCTCAGGCGCAGGGGAGCAGCGGCTCTCCAGCTCGTGCTGCTCTCTCTTATCCCGGGTATTAATTACCAATTAAAGGAGCAGAAAGTGGTAATAATGAGGACCGTTTCGTGGGAGATTCTTCACCCCGCCGGCTGCGACGTCCCTCGCGTTCCCCTCCACGCACCTTCTCTTGCTGGGAACTGCAGTTCATGTCGGGGAGACAGTTGAAGGATGAACCGTGTCCCTGGGGGCAAAAACCTTCTTATCTTCAAAAGTACTGCCTCTCACTCCCACACACACACACACACACACACACACACAGAATATGACGCGCTGCTAGACCCCCCCCGTGTGCAGAAGCTGTGACGAGGGGAGCTGCACCACTGGGCCACCAGACCCCACCCAGAAGGTGACAAGCATCACAAGTGACCTCACACTCCCCACATGCTGGGGGTTCACAGTCACATGATTTTACAGTTTACAGATGGCGATGACCCCGCCCCCCCCAACTCACCTGTTTACTGATTCACTTCATCCTTCCTCTGAGGTGCTGGACCCTGCGATGCAGACATTCAGAGACCTTCCTGTTGACCACAGCAGCCACTGCTGCTCCGGGGTATCGTCCCGTGGCGTCGTACCGCGGTGCCAACGTGGTAAAGCTGTGCCCGGTGTGTCCCCCTCGCAATGCATGTGTCCTCGGCTCTCACTTTAATGGCTGTGACTTTGTTCTGCCAAAGGCTGCTGACCACACATTCTGCGTTTCTGTTCAGGGTCACACGGGGTCAGGCAGAGCTGATTTGTTGTTTTTCCGCCCCGATGGCATCCAGAGGCTGTTTGGAGAGTGAGACTGACCATCAGTGACCCGCGGTCCTGCCACCCAGACCGGTCACGGGGACACCGTACGCGATGGATGCGTCACGGGTCACACTTGTCACTGTCATGCACAGCTGTTTTGCAGAACAAGCCACACTTTGGACCTGCACTTTCAATGTCCAGTCCCAGCTGGCCTGTGGTTCAACTTATTTTAGGGTTACATTCATCTAAGTATCTGACACTACTTCTCTCCAAGCTCCCTGATCCCATGAAGGAGATGAACGTGCGGGGCCAGGGGGGCGGCTCGAGGACCGGAATCAATGGAGCGACAATAATGAGCAGGACAGGCCCCCTGCTGTCCGAGGACGGGCGCGACCGGACCGGTTAACACGGCGCTGACCCGAGAGCCCGGGTGGAAGGCGACACCTGCCTTTCCGTGTCTCGGCGTCCAATTGAGCTGAAATGACAGGAGACCGACGCCCCTGAACCGGCCAATATCTCCTCGCCTGCAGAGGCCGTCGTGCTCGCCGCTCGTCCAGAACCGCAAGGCCTCCAGTGGGGGGCGGGGGGATGAACTGCTGAGCGAGGCATCGAGTGGGACTGCTGGGAGACTCCGCCCCCCGCCAAGTTCTCCTCGGTCTTCCAGACGGTGGGGCTGCGACTTACTGGCTCCTGCTGACGTATCTGATATCCGTGTTTTTCGAGGAATTGCTTTTTAATGCTTTAGCTTTTTACAGTTTGCATTCGATGCTCTAATTTCTTTTACGGGTTTGATGGTTCTTGTTGTGACGGAACGAGTTGACTGAGTGTGAATTTTGGGTCCGTTCAGCGGGTGTGTATTTGGTTAGGACCCTGAAGCGCTCCGGTGAAAAGGAAGAAAGTTTCAAAGCTGCGGTTCACGACGTGCGACCAGTTCACCCTGTTGCCAGGACCGCGGTTCAGACCGCAGACCCCTTCCAAAAAACAACAACGGCAGATTGAAACATCTGAGTTCTGGCCAAACGCGCCGGACTGTAATTCATCATTTCGTGCAACACTGACATTTTAGTAGTCGCCGGAACACGGTGAGACTTTTGCTTGCAGGTTGGAACAGGTGAGTCTCCGGGCTGAAAGTTGCCACTATGTGACAGAAGTGACTTATGATTTGTGACATTTGTCCTGAGCAAAGTAGCCCCCCGGCCATAAAATATTTACATTTCACTGATGGATTGTGGAAATGTGGACGAGCACATGGTTGTCAGGGTGCCCTTCCCCCGATGCCTTGCAGGGAACTGGTGTAAATCCTCGTAAATCGGTGCGACGCAGCCCTGGTGTCTTAACCGTGGCACTTTGACCTTTGGCCCCTGATCGGCGGTGCCGCGGCCAAAAGGACGGAATTGCCGAAAACTGCTTTTCTATTCAAACAAAGTGAACTGTATCGCTCCAGACTTCCACGATCTTTATGGAAGGAGGAAGTAATATGATGCGAGTAAAAATTGTCCACTGTCCATAATGTGGTATTTATATTCATGGGACTCTTAGATTTATGCCATGTATTGCTTGTTTTATTAGGTTTGTATTGGATTTTATTGTGTAGCTGGAATGAGGTTATTTGTAAAAAATACAATTAATGGCAAGTTCAATTTGAAAATATAAGTGGCAAGTAATCTTAATATTACTGGGGGCTGTGGAGTCATCATTAATATTTCATATGACTAAATACGCTCTAAATTAGATACAACCTAATTGCAAAGTGCATAAAAACACGTTGAGAGTAACCTTGCGAGAGGACATTTAATGGCCTGCAATTTATAACGTTTCGCTGAAGAACCGCACTGTATGGATTGGGAAACAAAGCATGCAGAGAACCTGGCGCTGGTGTGTCTGCCGAGTGTGTCTGCGATCCCCGCCGCGTCTCTCCGACCGACGGCAACCGGCTAAATTGCCCACGTTTGCGTGTGTGTGTGTGTGTGTGTGTGTGTTTGTGTGTGTGAGAATTTAACATGCAGGGCTGCTGTGGGATAAGTGCTCTGGCTCCCTATTTTACAAACGCTGTTGGCCAACAGTTTTGTTCATAAATCCCGGTTGCTTTTATTCGCAGTCGATACCACCTGAATAACACGGGTTGTCCCTCCAGTTATTGCCAGTTTAGGACGTGTGAAAATCCCGCCTGTTGCGATAATAAACATCAAACACCGTGTAACAGTTGTTCAACTTTATTGACTTGAACTTGAACACGGGAAAAAGCGGCGCGTGCAGAAGGACGACCGAGGCGACTCGTCTCTGAGCCGCCATGTAAACACCGTGGAGGGGAGTTGAATGAAGACTCTTTCCTGCCATCTGCTGGCCTGGAGGGTGAAAACACCACCACAGAGAGGAATTTCAGGCGCAGATAAGGGCAGAAGATGCAGCTTAAGTAAATCAAGGGGAAAATGTTTTGCAGAAAGTGAGCCGAACGCCAAGGGCTCTAGCGGGAGACAAAGGGCGCCGACAACACAGTGAGCGTCAGCGTGAGCTGTAAACATTCCCAGCGGCGCCTGGCTGAGGTCCCGCAGCAGCTTCCCACAGCCTCTGGCCGAGCGTCAGGCTTCCGGAACTTTCCGCCGAGTGCTCGGAATTCATATTGTCTCATTTCTCACCGACCTCCACTTGCAAACCCGACAGGCAGCTGGCAGGGAGATCAAGGCAGGAAGAATATCAAGTAACGGAGGCGTGAGACGGAGCCTCTCGACTGACGGAGGCCTAATTGCACGATGGGAAATTCGGAAGAGGCGAGCGGACGGGTTGATGTGCGTGCGACGGCACCCGGCCTGACCGAGTGCATCGCCGCACAGATGAGCCTGACAAAAGCATCTGTGTGCTGAGAGCTGCAGGGACCTGGTGTGAGTGACACACACCTGTACACGCGCTCGTGCAGCGCGGTTTCCGTGGTGACCGCCTCCACCGCTCGAATACCGGGCCTCGCTGGCGATGGGGAACGATGACCAGATCGGGGGTGAGTTCAGTAACTTGCAGCCGCGGTGTGTTTGTTTCAGAGCCGGTCCTGCAGATACGACTTTAATGAATCAGCCGCTGCGCCGCGGGGGGCGGGGGGGGGCACCACTAAGAGCCGACGAAACCGAGGACAGAACTCAGGGCGGCGTTTCCAAAGGTCCCGCCGCGGCGCTGCTGACAGCTGCACCCGGGCCTGGAAAGCCCCAGCTGCACCCGGGCTCCGTCTCGCCTCCTTCTTTAAAAGGTACGAGCAGTGGCGAGACCCCTGGCGTGGGACAAAAGGCACTTGGAGGGTCACCATAGTAACACCGTGTATTTTGCATTAGAGTCCAATTAACCCCGCGTGGTGGCGGGCGCGGCGGAGAGGCCTCGGTCGGCCGTTCCCGGCATCCCAAACGCTGTGATCAAAAGTCCTCGGCTGATCAAAAGGAGTAAAGTTTGAATAAACCCCCCCAACTCCATTTCCGCTCCTGGTGCCCCCCCCCCCACGGCCCCTGTTCAAGTGCAGTGCAGCCGTCTGCTGATGAAAGTGCTCACAAATGAAGGGCTGCATGCAAATTTCATGCAACTTTCACAAGTTTCACTTTGTGACACTTTCATCAACACCAGTTTGGTAATTGAAGCAGCAACATAAAGGAAGTGTTTTCTGGAGGGGGGACAATATAATCGCCCCCGGTGACCTGCGCTCGTGTGTGTTTTAGAGATGTGTGCAGGCGCAGCCACTCTCACAGCGGCACTGGAGCTGCTGCCACCCCTCAGTGCACATCTGAGGACGGGGGGGGGTGTAGGGCAGCAGGGGGCGCCCGCAAGTTTCCTGTAAGGTAAGAGCTTTGGGCTTCTTACCGGCTCAGTCTTCACTGCTGTGTTGTATGTATATCTGCTGCTTTTATCTTAGGTTTTGAGGATTATGTTATTTTTGCACGACGGCTTTAAATAATTCTTGTTGCTGTTTTATTAGCAGTTTTTTAGAGTAAAAACGGAGATGATGAGCGGAGCGATTATCACTGTTGAGATGGACAGCCGGTCAGGCTTCACACTTTGGGTCATAACATGTCCGTTCTGATCTGGAAAAGAAAGTGGTGGCATCGTCATCGTCCTTTTTCGCCCAACCTGCAGCTCTCAGCAGCTCTTCTCTGTACGGAAGTGGCTCTTCTTCCTCCCAGATACACCACCTGCAGAGGGCGCACGCAGGGGACACACAGGGACGAGCAGGAGACACACAGGGACATGCAGGGGACACACAGGGGAAACACAGGGGGACATTCAGGGGACACAAAGGGACACACAGAGGACACGGAGACTGAAAGGGAGGATGTTTATAACTGAAGGGATTCCCACGAAGTGCTGGAGCCAGGGAAGGTCTGTAGATGAGTGACACACTACTGGCAGGAGGACCGGTCATCTGTGACACTGGGCACAGTTGCTGCCGGAGACCTGTGGCCGGCCTGGAGACAGAGCCAAGAGGGGCCTGAGGACGGCCTCAGTGAGGAGTGACGCCGGACTGAGGAATGATGCTGGAGTGGAGAGTGATGAGTGAGGAGTGATGCTGCAGGAAGTGCTGAGCAGCGAGAGACGGAGCTGAAGGGACGCAGATCAGAGCCACGAGAGAAAAGCAAATGAAAACGTCAGCTGAGTCTGTGATTTGATAAAATGCTGAATAAAAACCCAAATGAAAATACCTGTCAGCTAAAACAGTTCAGCTGGCCACCTGAGACCCTGAGACTCAGGTTCGGTGCAGGACGAACACCACTTCCCCTCAACGGCCCCCCAGGTGAAGCGGTGCCCCCGGTCCTCAAGAGCACGGCGGTGTTTCTCCATGGTGGGCTTCTTTCACCTGCCCTCATTCACACCCATTTTGTCCCGTGTTTCCCAGTAAATACTTTCCAAATGAAGCTCAGAATACTTTCTTTCTTACCTTCTTACTAGGAAGAAGGAGGGAACTGAGCTGAGTTCCTGTCTACAGCGGCCCTGCAGAGAGAGGAGATGCTGCGGCGAGACCACGACCGTCACAGCGACCGCGACCGTGACTGCAGCACGGAACACAGACAGAGTGAGAATTTTTTGCTCACTGGTGTATGGGGAGTGTGTGTGCGCGCGCGCGAGAGTGTGTGTGTGAGATGCCCTGAACTGATGCTGGTCGGGACCTCGTGGACAGATGTGCCTTCATTATCATGAGGCCATTGTTATTTACCGGAGCCCTTTGCCCAAAACAGCTCACGGTGTTTATACAGCTGGTTCATTTTTACTGTATCATCACAACAGGAGCTGGGAGCAGAACGCGGGGCCTTGGAATGACACACACACACACGCACACACACACACACACACACACACACACACACACACACACACACACACACACACACACACACGACATATTAACTCATTTTAAAGGACAAGCTTTTTCAAGTCAAGTTTGCGGAAATACTGATAAACTGCAGCGCAAGGTGATCCCCTTTCTTTACNACAGACATTAACAGGGACGGGGTGTCGATTTCCCCCAGGGCGACAGGCCAGGTATGTCACCTGTTAGCAGCATCTCTTTGTTATCGGTGTTTTATAGTCACTCTGTTGCTGTCATTGCTGTTCTGAATGTTGGGTCACAAAGTGAGCGAGGTGTCGTGGTGGGAAGAGGAAAACGCGAATTCACGACTGAGCGCAGCGGAACATCAAAGGCAGCGTCCCTTTTCCACTACCGCGCAGCAGGTGACCCTGGTGACCACTGGTGACCGCCGGCGCCCGTCCCGACCTCCTCGACTTACAAAGTCTGTCTCAGCTTGTTCGTAACTGCACTTTTACCTGTGCTGTTAACCCCGTGAACAAAGGTAGTTCAAAATGAGGGAAAAACACCGTGCTGATACAACGATTTAGCCCTAAGTTGGGCACTGAGGAACGTGAGCTGTGAATGCCGTGGAGGTCAGCTGATCTCACTCCGCTGTACCATCTGTGGCCATGGGGGGCGAAATGGTAGAAAATACTTAATTTAGAATAAATATAACACAGAAGAAAATGTAAATGAATAATTAAACCGTTCTTATTCTCGAAAGTCATGACATGTGAGCACAGTTTAGCCCCGAATTCTGCTGCCCTCAGTGGGGGGGGTCCCACCAGGTCTGTTTACTCTTCTGTCCCCAGAAGTTCTCTGCCTCTTCTTCCCAGTCCCTTCCAGAGATTTTTAATCCCTCCGGTTCACTTTTGTCACTTCCCATAACTGATGCTGGGGCCTTTGAGAAAGACCCGGAATAATGCGAGTTTTACCTCCGGAGACAAAGTCTGTTTCTCATCAAATAACAGCGAATCAATTAAGTCCCACAAACAGAGGGTCGCAGTTGCAGTCGGGCGGCTCGCGAGCCGACGCTAAAGAGGGGGAAAAAAGTAATCCTGCGCGCATTTATGACTCAAACGCACAGCGGCAGAAATGAAACAAGGGAGCCTTTCAGAGGCGACGCACCTTTGAGAAATCATTACTGACACAATGACGGGAGCCTTTCATGCACCGGCCCCCTTTCAAAACACACTTTTCCAGCTCTGTGTTTCATCCGCGCGGCCTTTTAAAGAAAGACCCGCATTGTGTTCGCCGCCGCGACGCTGCCGAAAATTGGAAGTGTGCAAATTGATTTCTCAAGCGCTTTTCGGTAATTGGAAAGCTTTGATTTGGATTCAGGTGAAATTTTTGCTGATTTCCCCCCCCCCCCCCCCCCTCGGGCGGCGGGTGCCGTGAATGTCGAAAGTGACGGCAGACGGGATCCGCCGGCCCAAACCAGGCACGACAAAATAAATGTATCACATAAAAAAGACAAAAAGCTTTAATTAAATCCTAATAGTCTTAATAGCTGATAAGTCATAGTTGGCAGGATATTAAATTAACGCTCAGAGTGATTCTGCAGTCTCAGCGTCTCCCTGCGCTGATGTTATATTGATCAAAGGTGTCTTTTATCGCCCTGAACACGGGGTGGGAACAGGCGGGGGTCGAACTGCACATTACAAGGTCAGAATTGATTTGATTCCGCCGTTTTCCAGCTTGTCGGGCCGCTCGACCGCGGGGCCGGGTTGCCGCGGTCTGCTGGAGCGCTTCTCTTCTGCTCTGCAGTCGCTCGCCGGTCGCGTGACGTGAAGGTCACCGTTTTACCCTGGCGAGCTGCGCCTCGCGGTTGGTTTTACCTCCTCGTTTGCCGGCGGCGACGCGACGGGCCGGTTTGTTCACAGGGACCGACGTGGCACTCGGAGCTCCGCACGTTTCGTCGCCTTCTGCAGAGCCGAGGGAGGTGCTCAGAAACACCCCGTCGTCCCGGTGGAGAATCTGCGCTGGGCAAAAGCAGAACGTGGAGAAGCTGCGTGGCAAAGACATAATGAGAGAAGGTGGATTAGAAGAAATGAGAAGTGGATTCAGCGTTGGTGGAAAGAACATGAAGAGTCTAGCGATGCTGGAAGCACCACACTGTTAGCAGAGGACGGCGAAGGCAGTGAAATGGTCTTGAAATTGAACAAGTTAAAAAGTGTTTGCATCTGAAGAAAACTGGGCTCATGACAACTGGAGGAGCAGCAACTTCTGGTGATAAAGACCTAGAATTAACTGTCGACAGCTGTGTGTTGGGATCGATACTCAACAAGCTGGAGATGAGCACCTGGCAGAGCTGTAATGAAGGATATGGAGAAGCTCCTCAAATGTGCTGATATTTCACTAAAACAGATCAGGCCTGTTTTCAGCATCCTGGTGAGGACAGGAAGGTGGACGTGGAAGAAGCAGGACAGGAGAAACATGAACTGTGCTGCTGGTGGAGACTTTTCCAGAGACCACAGCGAAGAGGGAAACAAACAGCTGGACTGTGGATCACACCAAACTGGAAGCACGGACGACGGGTGTGAGGCGCTCGGCCTGTGGACGTGTCCCGGGGGGATTGGATTCTCTCGAAAAGGCGGTGATGGTGGGAGAAGCTGCAGGGGGATAAAGAAGGAGAAGGAGAGGAGCAGCGTCCAGATGAGTGGAGTCAACACACCCCTGTCAACACCGAGGACAGTTTCTGGGAGGACAAGACTGTCCAGTCAACAAATGGCCACGTGGACTCGATGGCAGGGGACAGTAGGGGGGACGCTGCCGTCTGAACACAGGAAAGCTGCGTCACGCTGTGTAAATGTACCACGGTGTGTAGTGGAATGGCGTAAAGTGACTCTGGCCACACGCTGTCAGCCGCTCTCAGTGTCCCCATCAACTTCGGCACGTTTGGCGTCTATGAAAGAGCTGCGTTTCCCTCAAGGTCTCTGAGGAGCTCACGTGAAGCACGCGGCTTGAGGGGGTTTTTGTTGTTTGGCACGAGCTGTCCACCCCCCCTCCCCCACCGCTGAGGGCCTCATCTCTCCTAACAAAGACGGATACAATTCGGGAAGCTGACGGATCTGCTGCCAGCAGCGAGTCCCCCCCCCCCCGCTGCCGTCCGCTTGCGCCGCACCAAGGCCACAGTTACCCACTCGACGCATCGAATACGAGGACGAGCGTCACTGTCATTCGGCCCGTGTCAACGTCCCCCAACAGCTCCACCCCTCGGGCTGACAGCTGAGGAACCTGCATAATCTTCACCTCGTCCCCGAAGCTGCTTTTTTATCTCCGCGTGTTTCTGAAGTTCGGCGAAGAGGGTTCAGATTTAGAGAAAAGGCCAACAGGTGAATGCAAAGAGGCTCTTTGGTTACAAGGGTTTTCTGGAGTTTTCCTTTTGCCCAGGAAAGCGCCCTCTAGTGGAAGACGAGTCGAACACAACCTCAGGTGCTTCCCAGAGACCCCGGGGTCCCTCTGCCCGGTGCGGAGCTGTCGTCACGGCGACACGCGACCGAGGCCCGACGCCTCGTCGCCGAAGCCGCACTTGCGGCGACGTCGCCGAGGGTCGGCCAGGTGAAGGTCGCTCAGACCCGCCGTGTCCCCGATTCCCTCCGCACCGGCAGACGCGGGACTGTGTGACACTCCAACCTGCCGGTGTCTGCTGGGGGTCCTGCTGAGGCAAGTGCACCTGTGTCCTGCTCACACACATCATGTTATCACTGAGTCAAAGCGCCTGAGGTCCCCGTGTCCCTCCGCGTGCTGCTTTATCGGTGTGTGCGTGCGCGTGCCAGCGTGTGTCTCCGTCTCCCAGCAGATGCATCAGAGGAAGAGGAAGGTATTTTAACCATATAGGAGCAGCGGCAGAGATTTAATTCGGAAAAAGCCACAAGAGCAATCGCAGGCGGCTCACTTGGTCAACCCTGCGGCCGAACAGCGGAGGGCGACCTGTTGACATTAATCAGCAAAATGGGAGCAAAATAAATTATTACCTATTTCTCTTCTGCAGCCATTAGAGCAGCGCAGGGGGTGTTCCAACAATCAATTTAGACGTATCTGACAGACACAATGAAGATTTATTGCCCCTTTTTGCTGTGTGCAGCCAGGACTCTGTCCTTAAAGTGCACCCAGTTAAGGTCATATTGCATCTCATTAGCGACGGAGATGCGTAATTACCTGATGCAGATGAGCAGGAGCCCCGGGCCCCTCGGCCTGGGAGCACAGAGCTCCGAGATGCCAATCAGCCGAACCTGCGTCCTCCAGGGGGGACCGTTGTCCGAAATCATTCAGACTTAACCCACTTAGAGTAATTAAAAATATTAGGAAGAGAGAAAAAATCACCCGGGGGCTTCTGAACACGAGCAGCGTGAGGCGAGGGCCGAGGCTCAGGGCCCCAGTGGCCGCCGCCGCCGCCTGCAGTGCGTAATGAAACCTGACGTCCGGCCCCGAGGCGCCGACTCACCTCTTCTGGTGGAGACCTCGGAGCAGGTCAGCGTCCACACCGATGGACACGGAGTCTGCAGTGACATGGAGTCTGTAGTGATACAAACTATAGTGACAGGGTCTATAACGACACAGTCTGCAGTGACAGAGTCTGCAGTGACATGGAATCTGTAGTGATACACTCTGTAGTGACAGAGTCTGCAGTGACACAGTCTGCAGTGACATGGAGTCTATAGTGACACAGTCTGCAGTGACATGGAATCTGTAGTGATACACTCTGTAGTGACAGAGTCTGCAGTGACACAGTCTGCAGTGACATGGAGTCTATAGTGACACAGTCTGCAGTGACAGAGTCTGCAGTGACAGAGTCTATAGTGACACAGTCTGCAGTGACACAGTCTGCAGTCACAGAGTCTGCAGTGACACAGTCTGCAGTGACAGAGTCTGCAGTGACATGGAATCTGTAGTGATACACTCTGTAGTGACAGAGTCTGCAGTGACACAGTCTGCAGTGACATGGAATCTGTAGTGATACAGTCTGTAGTGACAGAGTCTGTAGTGACACAGTCTGCATCGACACGGAGTCTGTAGTGATACAGTCTGTAGTGACACAGTCTGTAGTGATACAGTCTGCAGTGACAGAGTCTGCAGTGACACAGTCTGCAGTGACATGGAATCTGTAGTGATACAGTCTGTAGTGACAGAGTCTGCAGTGACACAGTCTGCAGTGACATGGAGTCTATAGTGACACAGTCTGCAGTGACATGGAATCTGTAGTGATACACTCTGTAGTGACAGAGTCTGCAGTGACACAGTCTGCAGTGACATGGAGTCTATAGTGACACAGTCTGCAGTGACAGAGTCTGCAGTGACAGAGTCTATAGTGACACAGTCTGACGTGACACAGTCTGCAGTCACAGAGTCTGCAGTGACACAGTCTGCAGTGACAGAGTCTGCAGTGACATGGAATCTGTAGTGATACACTCTGTAGTGACAGAGTCTGCAGTGACACAGTCTGCAGTGACAGAGTCTGCAGTGACATGGAGTCTGTAGTGATACAAACTGTAGTGACAGGGTCTATAGTGACACAGTCTGCAGTGACATGGAATCTGTAGTGATACAGTCTGTAGTGACAGAGTCTGCAGTGACACAGTCTGCAGTGACATGGAGTCTGTAGAGATACAGTCTGTAGTGACAGAGTCTGCAGTGACAGAGTCTGCAGTGACACAGTCTGCAGTGACAGAGTCTATAGTGACACAGTCTGTAGTGACAGAGTCTGCAGTGATACAGTCTGTAGTGACAGAGTCTATAGCGACACGGAATCTGTAGCGATACACTCTGTAGTGACAGAGTCTGCAGTGACACAGTCTGCAGTGACATGGAATCTGTAGTGACACAGTCTGCAGTGACAGAGTCTGCAGTGACAGAGTCTGTAGTGACACAGTCTGCAGTGACACAGTCTGCAGCCACAGAGTCTGCAGTGACACAGTCTGCAGTGACATGGAGTCTGTAGAGATACAGTCTGTAGTGACAGAGTCTGCAGTGACAGAGTCTGCAGTGACACAGTCTGCAGTGACATGGAGTCTGTAGTGATACAGTCTGCAGTGACAGAGTCTGCAGTGACACAGTCTGCAGTGACATGGAGTCTGTAGTGATACAGTCTGCAGTGACAGAGTCTGCAGTGACAGAGTCTGCAGTGACACAGTCTGCAGTGACATGGAGTCTGTAGTGATACAGTCTGTAGTGACAGAGTCTGCAGTGACAGAGTCTGCAGTGACACAGTCTGCAGTGACATGGAGTCTGTAGTGACACAGTCTGCAGTGACAGAGTCTGCAGTGACAGAGTCTATAGTGACACAGTCTGCAGTGACACAGTCTGCAGTCACAGAGTCTGCAGTGACACAGTCTGCAGTGACAGAGTCTGCAGTGACATGGAATCTGTAGTGATACACTCTGTAGTGACAGAGTCTGCAGTGACACAGTCTGCAGTGACATGGAATCTGTAGTGATACAGTCTGTAGTGACAGAGTCTGTAGTGACACAGTCTGCATCGACACGGAGTCTGTAGTGATACAGTCTGTAGTGACACAGTCTGCATCGACATGGAGTCTGTAGTGATACAGTCTGTAGTGACACAGTCTGTAGTGATACAGTCTGCAGTGACAGAGTCTGCAGTGACACAGTCTGCAGTGACATGGAATCTGTAGTGATACAGTCTGCAGTGACAGAGTCTGCAGTGACACAGTCTGCAGTGACATGGAATCTGTAGTGATACACTCTGTAGTGACAGAGTCTGCAGTGACACAGTCTGCAGTGACATGGAGTCTATAGTGACACAGTCTGCAGTGACAGAGTCTGCAGTGACAGAGTCTATAGTGACACAGTCTGACGTGACACAGTCTGCAGTCACAGAGTCTGCAGTGACACAGTCTGCAGTGACAGAGTCTGCAGTGACATGGAATCTGTAGTGATACACTCTGTAGTGACAGAGTCTGCAGTGACACAGTCTGCAGTGACATGGAGTCTGTAGTGATACAGTCTGCAGTGACAGAGTCTGCAGTGACAGAGTCTGCAGTGACACAGTCTGCAGTGACATGGAATCTGTAGTGATACAGTCTGTAGTGACAGAGTCTGCAGTGACAGAGTCTGCAGTGACACAGTCTGCAGTGACATGGAATCTGTAGTGATACAGTCTGCAGTGACAGAGTCTGCAGTGACAGAGTCTATAGTGACACAGTCTGCAGTGACACAGAGTCTGTAGTGATACAGTCTGTAGTCACAGAGTCTATAGTGACAGAGTCTATAGTGACACAGCCTGCAGTGACACAGTCTGCCGTGACAGAGTCTATAGTGACACAGTCTGCAGTGCAGTGACAGTGTGGAATCTGGATAAACACGCATTTGGGACATCGTGGCATCAGGAATGACAGGGACTCTGGAACGACACCGCGAGTTGGGTGGCGTCACCCCTACTGTCGTGGCACTCGACGCGGCGCTCAGGGTACAGAGTTCCTCACGTTGTCCCGACAACCGCGCCGCTCGCTCAGGAGTCTGATCCCCCGCCGGCGTTTTCGGGGTCCCCGGGGACGACCGAGGTCGGCCCGGTGGCCGTCCCGGTGCGTGACGCCGCTCCGCAGCCTCCGCGGGGGGAATTACCACCTGCGGGACACAGGATTTGGAAGTGGGTGTCAATAAGGTTCCTGCCGTAATCCTTCCTGATGGTTTATTGTCGGCCGCCTCCCCACCGCAGGGCCACGCGATTGATAAACGGATGCGTGTAGATTAAGGAAACATAATTCAATTAAACGAGGAAACAATGTGCTGGGAGATACAGGCGTCCAGCTTCCTAATCCCGGCAAAGAGGCGCCGGCGCTTTGTTTCACGCCCGGTTCGGCTCGCGCAGACCGAGGGACGGCGGCCAATCGGAGGCGGGAAACCGCGGCGCCTTTGTCTCCGCGCTTTAGGAGGAGTTAATCTCCGAGGAGATGATTAGGAACCGTCACTTTCATCTCAGCGAGTGAAAGAAGCGCGGCGTGCGGAAGCGCGAAGGGGAGAAGGTTACCGCGTTCAGAGGAGGACGGCGCCACGTGACGTGTCGGTTTCCCGCTGAGATCAAACGTTCACACGGCCCCGATCAGCAACACAAAGTCGCTTTTTCCCGAAACCGAGCTCCTCCTGCAGCCGCCGCTCGGCTTCCCCTGGTGACGGACGCCTCACCTGGCCGCACTGACGCCCGTGGGGGGCGAGTCGCATCAGCTACTGGGAGAGCGGTGCCACAGGGCCTGAGCAGAGGTTCACGCACCTTCGCCGCAGGATCCGTGTTGCCGAGGGCGTGGCAGGTGAAGGAGCTCTCCACGGGGGGTCTGCAGCTCGGGTCTTACCGACGTGCCGATGACGAGTCACACGGTTGCGACCTGCTAAACCGCAGGTGTCGCTGGGTGACATTTACCTGCTCACTGGTTTGATGACAGACCAGCACACCTGTGGGCCTAGCCAGGCTTTCAGGTGGTCAGGAGAAACGGTGTGGGGTAATGCAAGGTTTGGGGGGGGGGGCAGAGAGCTTCCTGCACGGTGTGACAGTGACATCAGCTGAGCAGCAGGAGCAGAACACAGGGTCTCCTTCCCATCATCCATCAGGGAGGCGTGAGCTCCAGGTGGCCTTCAGCCTGAAGGAGCAGCACTGAACCCCCAAGGCGGAGATTCTTTGGCGGGGAGGTGGGGTTACTCTTGGGGGAAGGCGGGGTTACTGTAGCTCAGAGGTGTGGTTAAGGTGCCACTGTATTTACAAGATTTACAAGAGGGTGCTGACCCCCCCCCCCCCCCCCCCCCC
>UFQX01002461.1:66076-100659 GCA_900497675.1 Arapaima gigas
GTGTGTGTGTGTGTGTGTGTGTGTGTGTGTGTGTGTGTGTGTGAGAGAGGTGTGTGAGGTGTGTGAGAGGTGTGTGTGAGGGTGTGTGTGTGTGTGTGTGAGGGTGTGTGTGTGTGTGTGTGAGAGAGGTGTGTGAGAGAGGTGTGTGCGAGGTGTGTGTGTGGGTGTGTGTGTGTGTGTGTGTGTGTGTGTGTGTGTGTGTGTGTGAGAGAGAGTGTGTGTGAGAGAGTGTGTGTGTGAGTGTGTGGGCTGTGTGTGTGTGTGTGTGTGTGTGTGTGAGTGGGTGTGTGTGTGTGTGAGAGAGGTGTGTGAGGTGTGTGAAAGGTGTGTGTGAGGGTGTGTGTGTGTGTGTGTGTGTGTGTGTGGGTGTGTGTGTGTGTGAGAGAGGTGTGTGAGGTGTGTGAGAGGTGTGTGTGAGAGGTGTGGGTGTGTGTGTGTGTGTGTGTGTGTGTGTGTGTGTAAAGAAGAGAGCTTTCTGAATCTCGGGGTGTGAAATTGGGTTATAACTGTATCATATTTAACTGCATGATGGTTCGTATTTATAACAGTGAAAACTAATAAAGTCAATAATTGTGTAATAATTAAAATGATCCAGAAATTGGAGTAAAAATGGGAACTGATTTTACCGTCATTTTGTTTAATTTGATGATGTAAAGCTGGTGTAAATAAAGTGCCTGCTGATTCACACAAAACCCATTACACAGTTATTTGCCGCACAAAATCTGGGTCCTTATTTATTCACACCTCACACACACCTCACACACCTCACACTCCTCTCACACACCTCACACACACCTGACACACCTCTCACACACACACACACACACACACACACACACACACACACACCTCCTGACAGTGGTGTCTGCTCTCATCTGAGGTCTCAGTGCTAAAAATTGCTAAAAATGTGTTCCATTGATGTCTGTGCAGGTGCTAAAAGCTCAAGGGTGTGGAGTGATTCTTGCTGTGAAACTGGACGTGCACAGAGGAGCCGTCACCTCGCTTCGAGTGCTGGGTGCCGAGTGCTCGTCCTTCTTCTCACCTGCCCACCCACTGTCCTCCGAGGTCCCAGACATCCTCCCCCTGGGCAGCGGGCAGCCTGCAGCTCACCGTCCGTCCGCCGACTCGACCTGCCAGGATACACAGCTCTCACTGTCCTCCCCACAGCCGCTGTTTTCTCAGGGTGCAGAGGCTGCAGGGGCTGCAGTGCTCAACACCAGAACATCCTCAGTTTGGATCCTCACTCGTGTGGCATCACCAAGGGGCTCACCCTGAATTACCCCGATCCCCAGCTGCAAGAATGGTTTCTAAAGTAAGCAAGTTTCTGGAGGTCATCACTGCCTGCAGCCGTGGTGGCACTTTAACATCAGCCTCTGAGCTATAATGACACGCCTTGAATACAAACACGGGTCTCAGCCTTTCCTCTCTGCCCACCAGGCAATAAACGGGAGCGATAAGCCGAGCGTCTGAGTTGGGAACAGTTCAAACCCAGCTGGACGTGGTTTTATATTAACTTCACACACAGGAGATAAACTGAGAAGGACACAGTGTTGGTTCCTGTCTTTACGCTGTTTATATTCCTAACCTTCGGTCGGAATCTGAATGTTCTTGGTTTGAACCCCAACCTCAAACTGTAGGGCCCAACATGAGGTGTTGTATAAATTATACAGAAGACCCTGGAGAAAATACCTGACAACTTGCTCCACAAACCTGACAGCAAGACCCCCGTACTGTTGTCTTTACCTTTGCCCTCCAAGACCAGCACCTTTAGACTGGAGTTCTTCTGCAGGAGGAGACGTGCGGCGCTCAGGCCAGACAGCCCAGCTCCTACGACGACCACGTCGCATGTCTTTACAGACATCTTCTCCGGCAGCCCAGGAAACACCCAGCTTAAGCGAGATGCCGCACAGAAGGAGTGAGGCCTCCAGACTCCAGGTTTGGATTACGGTGGCTTTACTCGTGTCCCTCAGTGCCAGATGCGAGAAAAGTGGTCAACACCTGACGGTTTGCTACTCCCCCGCCAAGTAGAGCTTCATAAGCAAGCCTGACCTTCACTCTTAAAGAGACAGCACGCATTCCACCATTGTCCCACCTGATGACCGCCCGATGCCCATCTTCTACTCCAAAACCCTCCCGCTCTGGCCTTCAGATCCTGTCCCACCACACCGTGACCCTATGAGGTCAGACGGTTCTGCCAGTTCTGGTCATCGATGTCGTCTCCATATTGGTCATTGGCCTTGAAACAACTATTTTCCTTCCCAGTGGTCTTGGAGAACAGGGTAAATTCCATGCACTTCCTTAGATATCTATCCAACCATCTAATGAGAGGTTTACACCAAACGTCTAGGTGCACAGAGCTAAGGTCACAAGCTGTAAGGTAAGTCGCTTAAAAGGTTTGATGTTTAGTTGCATCTGACGTAGAAGCTACAGTCACACATTCCTGGTTTCATTACCTTATTAGCATGTAAAGGTTTAGGACGTCTGTTTGGGGAATGGTGAGCTGGGTAAGTACCCCCAGGGGGCCGGGGGGGGTAGTCTGTGGATCACTGGTGTGAGGTGACGAAGCTCTGGTCTCAGTGGTCCAGAGTCCGCCCTGGAAACACGGGGGTGTGAGGTAGGAATCGGGGGGTAGAAGGTCAGTTGTACGTCAAATACTGTATCAAATTAAATTTGTGTGAGTGATAGCAAATAAACACAGAAAGTTCCGGTTTGCCCCCCCCCCCCCCAAACAGCCGTTTAATCCCGCAGGCAACCGACCGAGATGAGACGATACCCCTCGTCTCGCACTTATCTCCTGTAGCAGAGGCGCCGCCGCCTCCCGGGGGGCGCCGATCTGCCGCACTCCAGCGACTTCCCGCCAAAGACACAGAGACACTTGTGTCTGCGCGTCATTAAACGCCGCGGTCGTCTGTCATCCGCTGTCATCGCAGTCGTTTCACGTTGTCGCCTTTGCGGCTTTGACTGTATAATAATACGGTTCAGCCGCCGGCTAGCCGGCTGTTACAGTCACCTAATTCAGTTCATAAACTGCCTAATTATTATTATTATTACTATTATTGCTGTTATTATTACCGCCGATGTTGTTGTTCTTGGGTGTCTTTCTCCAAAACATCTCACTTGGCTGGGCTGAGATGCTCAGCAGCTCGGCAGAGAAACTAGTAGTTTCTATACAACTAGCTAGTTGTATTAACGCGTGACGGTCGGATCGGACGTTACTTTGCTCGTAGCCTGACTCGCGGCGGGTTACCGTGGCAACCCCCGAGGGGGCTTTCCACTCGCCGCCCACAAGCACAGTGGTCCCAGCGGCAGGTCAGCGGAGCCTTCTGCGGACGACTTGGTGGGTCAGGCCTGAAGCTCCGTGCAGAGCTGGTGGCAACGTGAGGATGGATCGATTGGTGGTTTAGAGGTGAAACTCTGATCGATGGCAGGATCTACACTTCTGGCAGCTTCGCCACCCATTCCTGCAGAGTCCCTGCTAAGCAGATGCTGCTGCTGGACCCCCTAATGGATGAGCAGCCAGAAGGGTTCTGGAATCATCACTCGGGACTTGAGTGCCCCGTCTGTGGACAGCAGATAACAACCTGAAGACTGACTGGAGGTTCAGAGGTAGAACTCCAACCTCCCCCGGGGAAAACCTGGCTTTGAGCCTCAGCTGTTTAGCTTAGACATGCGTTCGTAGCCTAGCGGTGACTGACAGCTCGCCGGCCTGTTCCCGTATCTCCGATCACCTGAGGCGCAGAAGCTGCTCTCCTGTTGAAGCTTTCTCTGCTGATGTTTGAGGCCCATCCAGCAGAAAACATCTTGGCCCTCTACTCACAGCCCTGAGGAGCTGCCTAGCAGTTTCCCACGCATGTTCTCACTGCTGCTGGTGAACATTGTACCTGATGCACATGGTGGTTCAGGAGCTCATGCCTGACTGCAGTGTCCCAGCTACCCACCTTTCAGTGGTTTGGTGCTTTAGTCCCGCGCAGGAGAACTGCCATCACAGCTCAGCAGCGCCACACGTCACGCCTCCCAGGAGTCATTCAACCAACTTTTTCTCTGTCTGCAAGTCTCTTAATGTCTGATGCCAAAGCATTCATTGTTATTCACACAGTTTACCACGTGCCTGCACATTATCAGCGGGTATTTCCAGGACACGTGAGGTACGTTTTAAACCTGACCCCCCCAGGGCACTTGTTTACTCATATAGTCACCCCCTAGTCAGCTGTCCTGGGGAGAAAATTGATTTAATCTTCTTCATTCCTCTTTAATCACAAACACTATGATTGTCTGTCTGTCAGTCTGTCTGTCCCGCCCCCAGCACAGGTCCCTCGCTGTAAACAAAGTGCACTCTTCCGTCACTTGAGGCAAAGAGGTGCGGCTGTCCAGGCCCCACCCACCCACCCACACACACACACACACACACACACACACACACACACACACACACGCCCTCACACCCCAGTCGCCGACCTGCCGCTCAGGATGGCAAAGCCTGCGAGTCGCCGTCCGGCCGCCAGGTAAGAGGGATCCCATGGTGGGTGTGTGGGATGCAGTTCAGCCCACAGGAGACAAAGGGAGAGCAGGACCAACCTATACGCCTGCGCTGCTTTGCCAGCAAGTAAATACCTCGTTTGTCATTTCATTACATGTGGGAAACATCTCCATCTTCTAGAGCTGCGTGGAGAAGGAGCCAGATGTCATTTCAATGAGGCTGGGTGCCCTTCCCGAGTCACTCGGCTTTATTTTAGTCAGTTTTACTAGACGCTGTGGCCAGTGGCCTAATAGCTTGGCTCACGTGCGCAACGCAAACACGGGGGTCAGGAAAGCGACGTGTAGGCATCTTGTGTGTGTGAGAGTCTTCTACCGAGTTTCGTTGTGAAAAAGCAGCAGCTACCATTGCTGGCATGAAAATAATATTCCTGGAAAGTGGGGGTTGGGTTCGCTTCGCTGGGCTAGAAAAACCGGTCCAACGTGCCGGGCTGCGGATTCCAGGAGGGGAGGAAGTCCAAACCCGGCCTGTTCCAGAGGGCACGACACTTCTGTCTTGTTTGGTGAGCAACACCGTGTTGTGCAAACAGGAACGATGGCCTGACATGGTGGCGAAACTCGATGCAGACGGCAGCAGCCGGACAGCTTAAGGAGCTGTTTTTGGGCGGTCAGGGCCGTGGCTGAAAAACAAACCGCACTTCCGCTTCCTCCACCGACGAAAAGACTCGGTATAAGTCCAGGGTAAAAATGACCCTACTGAATAAAAGGGTGAATCCGTGTAACTCACTAAGTGCAACGCTGTAAGTCACCTTGGAGAAAGTGTCAGGGGTGGTTAGTGAACCGTCCCAGGAAATGTTCCGCTCCATCAATACGTGAAGTCAGGACCTTTAAAGTCATTTTATATGCCATTAATAACTGGAGACGTAAGGAGGATAATGGGAATGAAAGTCACGCTCGAGCCATTTGTCCCTTTGTCGATATTCCCGGCACTCAGGCTGTTAACCGCCGAACTCAGCGGTTGCTCGGGGTTCTACTCTCCGGAGCAGCAACGTTCGCGCTCACAGCATCGACATCTCTGTCTGTCTTCTGACAGGTCTTCTGAGGAACGGACCTGGGCCTCCCTCCGGTCGCCTGGGTTACTGACCAGGAGTGTGATCCTGTTTTGCCTCAACGTGGGTAAGTCGGTCCACCTGCAGGACAGTCCAGGGGGTTGACCGAGTGTATTTGTGGCGCCGCAAAGTGTGGAAATCAGACAAAGTCCTTTCTCACGTCCCCCCTCAACACAGTCCTCTCGCTGCCCGTAGGAGCGGCACCCCGTGGGGAAACGGCCGCGTGTGCCTAGTAGAGTGGCCGGCGCGTCCATACTTTTTATGCGGCACAATTCTGTCGATTTATTTGCGGATCACGGAAAGCTCCGGTCTCCGCGGCTTCTTCTGCGGCTTCCCACGACGCCAGCGACTGCATCGCCCTGGTCAGACCTTCGTTTTGCAGTAAAAATTAAATTGATTTCATTTCTTAAGTAAATGTTTAACGCATCTTAAATATTATAATATCTGTTTTTCCCGTTTATTTACATCCGCTGAACTCCAGTCCGTCTTTCACACAAATGCGTAAAGAAAGGAATTTTGCTTTCTTTTATTTTTAGTTTGCGTTTTATAAAATTTTGTGGAATTTCAAAATGTCCGCACGCCCTTTTTGGCCTTTTTCGGATGCTCACACCCCTGTTGTATATTTTACCCTTATTTTCCCGCACTTCTCTGCTTATTTATGTACATTTGGACGAACCCACGGTGACCTTGGCCGTCCCTCCTGTTCTTTTCAAACACTGTTTACAAACAACCTGTCAGCGTCCGTCGAAAACACACCACATCACAGCGAGTTCGACACCCTTTCCTGCCCAGCGTAACATCACAGGTGGCTGGTGACATAAGAAAGAAAGCGGATCTGTCCGGAGCTCCTGAGAGCACCTTGGGCTGGACCTCCGCTCTTTGCTTGAGCTTCCATCACACCATTGCGATTAAAAAAGCGTGTTTTCTATTAAATGGACGGGTATTTCGGGGAGGTCTGTGGGTGTAAGTCGGATGATTTGAGCGCCATTGAGCTGCTCCGCTGGCGTGTTTGTTTCCTCTCTGTGTAGGTAGGTAGGCCTTGGGCATCTCTGTGGGACATGACTGGGAAAACATCTCCTTTATCTGCAGAGGTGCTGCATACTGCCGTCCCTCCATGGGATTCCGCACGCGTGTGTGTGTGTGTGTGTGTGTGTGTGTGTGTGTGTGTGTGTGTGTGTGTGAGTGGAGAAAAAGCGTTCTAGTTAGAAGTATCATGCAGCACTGGAGAAAAGAGGATTAAACCCTGACACGTATCAACAACGAGGTTTTATTTTTATCATTCTCCTCCCACCTGTAGGTGTCACTGTTGCAATGCAGGTGACCTCCACTGGGCCTCAAACCATCCAGAAGGCACAGGGAGACAACGTGACCCTGGAATGCGAGTACACGGTGGGGCCCTCAGATACTGGGGAGCTGGACATCGAGTGGTCCCGCGTGAGTCCAGACACGACTCAGAAGGACGAGCTGGTGAGGGGGTGGGATTTGATGGGACGAGAGTGTCGTCAAGGTGCCTTTGCACCTTGGGGTGGATCGTGGGTGTCCCAGAGTGTCCGTAGCAGACGCACTGTCCCTGTCCCTGCAGATCATCTCCTACACCGGCAGCCAGAAGTTCGTGCACGGCACCTCCCTGGCGGAAGGTGTGGACTTCGCGGCCGCTGACCCCTCCCAAGGTGACGCCTCCATCACCATCGTCCCGCTGACCACCGCTCACACGGGGACCTACCAGTGCAAAGTGAAGAAGGGCCCAGGGGTGGACATGCGCAAGGTCACACTGGTGGTTCTAGGTGAGATGGATGGACCTGTATGGACCCACTTCTGACCCGCTTCGCTCTCCATCCATCCATCCATCTACTGCAACAGCGTCCTGGACCTGGTTCTCCTCTCCTTTCCATTTCAGTGCAACCATCAGCGCCCAAGTGTTGGATGGAGGGCAGCGAGACAGTAGGGGGCAGCATCTCCTTGCACTGCAAGTCCTCCGAAGGTTCGAGCCCAATTACCTACTTGTGGAAGAAGGAGACCGCAGGGGTCCTTCCCCCTGACGCCACGCAAAGTGAGCATCAGAACTTTGAACAGGAAAAGGCGCCAAAATGTAGTCAAATGTGCTTTTGAAAGTACAGTTATGAGTATTTACTGCAACACTGATCCCCCCCCCTTGTGTTTGTGCTGCCAGACACCATGACGGGAGAGTTGCTCATCGCCAACCTCTCACAGAGCTCGGCGGGGGCGTACCGGTGCGAGGCACAGAATGCGGTGGGCACTGCCCGCTGCCGCTTCGTCCTGCACGCCGTCCTCCGTGAGTCCCGACGTCTAACGCTGTCTCCACTCTTGCTTTCCGGGCCGGGGCGGCATCATCGAAATCATCGCATTTGCTTATCCGACTCCTTTGACTAACCCTCTAGGTTGTTCCATAATCAGCTTTGATTTACCATTTCGATCAGCAGGAGGCGAGACTTGAACCCAGAGCCTTTAACTGGAAACACATTCTAACACTGTTGTGTATGTATTACTCATGACCTTTGACCCCTGATGTCGGTTCAGCCCCAAACAGGTCGGGCGTGATCGTGGGTGTCGTCGTCGGGGTCTTTCTGCTCATCATCCTCCTGCTCATGTTCATCTGGTTCCTCTTCTGCCTGTGGGACAAGCGGCGCTACCAGAAGAAGGTGGCCAATGAGCTCAGGTATGATCATCCGAGCCACGCGGCCCATTTCCTTTTTCGCCGTGAAGACACATTAAAGGGGTCCTGGTTTTGTCTCCTGCAGAGAAGAAGCCCTCAAAGCCCCCCTGAATCGAACCCCGAGCCGCTTCTCCGGGCGCCGTTCCACCGCGGCCTACAGCTCCGTCAGATCTGCCAGCTCCCGCACATCCGGACGCAGGTCTCCCGACTCCTGGTTGCTAGGGGCGGGGCCTGAAAACAGATACAGCTATGCTTCAGAACTGCCAGGGCGGGACTAAGGGCATCTCCAGGCCACCAGCCACTATTTGTTACGGTTAATGTGTCACGATCAGCAGGTCACAGGATACAACAGTGGTTGTGCTGCAGTTGTGTACGTGTGTGTGTGTGTCAGAGGTAAATGGAGAAATGAGACTTGAGGAACATTTACTGGAAAATCCCACAACAATGGAACAGTGACTCCGCCTACTGCCTTGTTTCCCCCTCAGCTCAGGCCACATGTGACAGGATAGTGGTGAGAAGAGCATCATGGGTAACGGGGACTGATGGCGTTGCCTGCTGGAGATGCACAAAGAGGTGGTGTCTGAGTGCTGAGGTGGGTCACACCCCAGCAGGCACAGACCAGGTTTGTGAACCTGTCGTGATTTTACTACTGGGGGGGGCAGCGTCAGTCTTCTGGTCGAAGCTGAAGCGTTTCTTCCGAGGTTCTCCTCAGCGGAACCAAGTCGGGCTGCGCTGCTGCACGAATGTACCGTGACTGGTGATATGTTTGTGTGAGACGCATTTCTTCTGCACAATAAAAACACCAGTGTGTCAAACCCTCAGCGGTTTCGCCTCCTGCGCGCTTCTTTTTACAGCGTCCCAGTGCGCTGGAGGTTTCGGTAGCCGATTACCTTTTTGTCACTGAGGTCTGAACCCCAAACCCCATCGGTAGCAAAGCGAAGAAATAGAAATGTTTGTTTACACGCCCTCATCTACACTCACCGCAGGCACCCAGGAGACTCACTGCGCTGCTGCGTCAGGCTGAAGGGCCTGCAGGGTCAGAGATGTGGAGGCCTCATCCCCAGGCAGTCAGATGAGGGTGAGACTCATGACGAGAAAGCCAGGTGCAGCTTTATCTGTGGAACGTTCTGGGCTTGTTGAGTCAAATCGACATAGTTATAAGGTGAAGTTTCTTAAGGAACTCGTCCTCCCACACATACTTACATCCCTGAAGTGCAGGGGATTCTTGGTCACAAAGCAAGGGGATTCACACAGACTGGTCCATGAAGACCCTCTCCCCCTCTACTCCCCCCTCACCATCCCCCTCTGTTTCTCACTGTCTCTCGGTCTGCCCCGATCTCTACCCCCCCCCCCCCCCCCCCCCCCCCCCCCCCCCCCCCCCCCCCCCCCCCCCCNNNCCCCCCCCCCCCCCGCCCCCGCCCCCGCCCCTGTAAAACTCAGTCCAGGAAGCAGATGAAGCCGCTGAGACTTGTCTTCAGCTGTGAGCTTTCAGTTCTAAAGCGACGTTTGAACATGTGAACAACAGGCCGTCGCCTGTCGGTTATCCGGCCACTTATAAAGCAGACATGACAGGTAGGGGTTAGGGTTGGATTCCTTTAAAAAAAAAACTCAGCAATGACTGGAAACGTAGGAAGAAAAGAAGAGGATGACCAGCAAGAGGATGGCGGATGGACTCGGTTGCGGCACTGATAAACTCCGCCCACTCGACGGCGCTTGGCAGCAACGAAATACATATTTATACATGTGAAAGCAGTTTGGTTTATTTGCTAATAAGAATTGAGCAGCTGTTTTCCCGAGAGATGAACTCAAAACCATCAGGTCAAAAGTTTCCTCCATTTATTTGTTACCTGCTTCCTCTTTCTCTCGCAGTGTTCTGCTTCGGGGGGAAGTGAATTCGTATAAATCTGAAGGACCCCCGTCATCAGACAGTTGCACTGGTAGCCGGTTCCAGTTGCCTTAAAACAGGAAATCTGGACAGCAGCTGTGAAATATTAAATATTTGCCTAACAGAAAGAAAATATTGACATTACCCTGGAGAAACTGCGTTTTGATTTGCACGCAGGTCCATAGGTGAATTTCGCAGCAGGAGCCGCCATTCCGTCCTCGCCCAGTCCGACATCCGTTTGGTACAAGATAAAGGTACAGATGTAAATGAAACTGCACGGCTGCCTGCCGAAGGGTCTCGAGCCCATGAGGCGTAAGATAACAGGTGAATCGTGATCCAGAAAAACATCTTCACTCAATACCATCAACTCCAAAGCTATCATCAGCTCCGATGTTCAGTCCAGTTTATTTCTCTAGAAGCTTCTTCTCACACAGCGACTGAACAGCACATGAAGGCAACAGAACAGGTTACAGGTATACAGTGAGGTGACATAAGAGCAGCTGTATGGTAAAACAGCAAACCTGCTGGCAACTGAGGAGAGGAAAACAAAAAAAAACTCCCAGCAGAAAACCAGACAGAAAACAGGACCACCCCCCCAGGGTTCTACACATAAAAATTAATTAATTAATAATAATTAATAATATTAAATAAAATAATACATCTAATTACCGTCATAAACAGCCAAAATAGTGTGTAGAACATTGTGGTGCAACGCATCCATCTGAGTGTGTGTGCTAGTTCTCTCCAGGTGAGCCACCACATCACACGCTTCCCCCACCAAAACTCAGAAATCAGAAAAATCCATTCATTATGTCTCTCCTCCTCTGGACCTTCAGTTTGCCAGGGCTTCCTCCCGCTTCGAGAGTGGCAACGTTTCTCCACCTCCTTCAAGGTCGCGACCCCTCCCCCAGTTCCACAGATTCCGCCGCAGGCAGACGCCAACACGCTCAGCAGAGAGAGATGGAGGGTCCGCTGCATGCAGAGGCGTGAACCACACCCGTGCACGTCTAACCAGGGACTATCTTCTGCTGCTTCCGTCTTTATTTCTGTCCTCCTGCAGCCAGACTGATGCACCTCGGTCTGTCACATTCGTGCAACAGCAGCAGAGAGGTGGGGATGACAGCAGGGCAAAGCTGAGTGGTGCCACATCCTGCTCGGCTCCACGTGGCGGCCAGACGTGAGCTGTCGCTTCACCTCGACTTCCATCGCTGCCCTGGTGCTCTCTTCCGTAGGCGTGTGGCCGTGCAGGATTCGCTACCAGCGGATAAATGGTGAGATGGTCAATAGATAAATGTTTCCACTGGCGGTTTCACTTCTGCTTCACCTCAGGTTGTTTTCCTCTGTTTCTGTGCGTCGTGCCCGGCTGCATCTGCAGGGACGTCGGCAGCTTCAGCCGGACGTCATGGCCGCTTCGGGGCTCCTCTTTGCTGCCTGTAAGTACTGCAGTTCTTCTCGACTCTTTACCTCGGGTGAAGTGGGGTCAGATATGGGCGAGGCTGCTGTGAGCCGCACCGGGGTGAAATCCAACAGACGTGTCATTCGGTATAAACGATCCACTGAAATGTGGTCTCTGTGTCACTTTTCCGTGTCAGATTCTTGCTGTATGCAGTGATTTTTGGATACATTCATTTCTGACAAATCCACCAATTCCATAAATCTGGTCTTGTAGCCATCCTTGGAATTCAGGATCCAGGTTTAAATCGCCCCCCTCCATCTCCGGGGTTCTTACAGTTACGTATATAAAATGGTGAAATAGATGAGCTGAACAAATGTGAACTTGATTCAGCAAAAGTGATCTTTGATCCCCGCTGCTGTTGCTTTATATATGTTTCTCTGCATGTACTTTTCTCTACGTTCCTGTTGGGACGTTGACCACTTCCCTTCGTGGTCCTGTCTCCAGAAAATCAGGGAAGGGAGGCAAGGATCATCATGTTTCCTAAGGAATTCAGCATGCCAAGGGTGCACGCGCGAAATATTTCCAAGTCTTTTTGCAAATTTCACTGCTTCTTGCGCAGCTAATAAAATACCTGAAGTGTCCTTTTTCTAAGAAAAATGTGAATAATGTGATGTTTTAGCAGCAATGCATGATCCCACAAGAGCTCTTGTATCCTGCAGATTTAGCAGCTGTGGAAGTTTCCAGCAACGACGGTGAGTGGCGACCGCTGCCGCGCGGCTTGGAGAAAAGCGATGTTTTAAAGCGGCTGCAATGAAGTCCTTCACAAATGACCTTTGTTTTCATTTCAGCACTAGAATCAAAAAACGCGACAGACACAAATGGTATTTATATTTCACTTCACTTTTTGCTGCTGCCACTTGAATCGCTGAGGTCACATGGATCCCGCTAACGTACCTTTCATCCTCTCCGCTACTTCAGGGTCACGCAAGACCACCTGGAGTCATATACAAGGTAGGAAACTTTGCAGCATGGTTGTGGTCTCCAGTGTGTGAAGGGTCAGGGCCTGAATTAAACACCTCCTGGTGGGACGAGCTGCCGAGTCTCACGTTTACGGAGAAAAAACAGGGTTAAACGCTTGTTAAAAACACAAGTAAAATCTGTCTCTCCTGCATCTTTTCTCGTCTTCTTCGCCCTCCCCTAGACTTGCTTTTTGAACAGAACCCCATCCAAACCGGAGTGATAATAAGCAGCTCCGTGATCATCCTCTTCACCGTCTGCTTCCTCTGCTGTCGACGAAGTACGTGGACCTTTGCGCAGATGTTGTGCCTCATAATCGTGACACCAAGTGGCTTTTGCAGTAATGCCTCAAACCTATCTGTCTGGCCCTCTTTCTGTTTGCAGGGTGCGCTCGGCAGGGCAGCGGAAAGTAAGACTTTATCTACCTTTGACCCATGTGAGGACATGTTCACATCCCTTTCCTGAATGTCCCATCTGTGTCCTTTCTGTAGCTCCGAGACCCCCTGGGGTGACTGTGAAAACAGCGAGGTCACACCCGTCTGTAAGTTTGCCCGCCCGGCTGCCGCATTCGTTCCATCAGAAGAGCATGTTCTCGAATATGTCGAGTGAAAACCCGCTTTCCGCTGTTGTCGTCGGACAGACGGCAATGTCACGGACGTCCAGCACAGCAAGAGGACGGACGGCACCGAGCAGAAGGTGGACCCGGCTTCCGAGGAGCTCTGCTACGCCTCGGTAAAACACAAGGACCCCGGCGAAGAATCGCACAGGATCAGATGTGAGCAGACGTCGGAATACGCCGCGATCGTCCTTCACTGACGCGTTTGGCCGGAGAAGGACCCGGAACCGACGGCCGATCCCTTTGCGGAGGCCGGCGACCGTTGTCCCTGCTCTCCGCCCGGTTCTTAGATCGTAAGACTCTTTTGACGGCTGCGTGATCTCGTCTCGTGCCACCTGCGGCTTCTCTTTCTGCACTGTTCGCATGGCCATCTCAGGCTTCTGGAAAGTTCAGCTTGGTTTTTCCAAGCAATTACAGGTGAGAGTCGCACTGAAAAAAAGAAGCCGCGTGTTTATTTACATGACTATAGCACCAACTATATAGGGCTTTACACAGTTCTGCTTTCAAAAACAGACAATAGTCCTCACTGCCTACTTTCACCTGGTTTCTGAAAAGGTAAATATCTGACAATATGAGTGCATATTCACCACCGATGGGATTAAAAGACACACGCAGCTCTACTTCTTAAATTTATTTTTATTCATTTAGGACATGCTTTTCTGCAAGGTGGCTTACAGGTAAAAAGCTTGAAAATAACGCAAAGAAATAAAGCAGAAGTTATAAAGGGGGTTAAAATGTACAGAGAAACGTGGCTGAGAAATTCAGCCTCAGCCCACATGGCAGATCAGGGAAGGCGACCTAAACACCTCATATGATCAACGTAGGAATGTATTTCCCCGTGAGGCAGTGAAATGCAAAAAGGTGTGTTTTGCCCCCCGGGATTCTGTGATGCGCTTAACTTTGAACCTTGAAAATAAAACTGAAATCTGAAAACAAAAAATTTCCCAGTTACTGCTTGAGGGGGAGACACATCGGTCGGGGAGCGAGACGTGAAGACAAGAGAGGCGGCCTTTTGTAGCATCACCGGTGGATTTTGACGCTCGTGCCGCGGCGTCGTTGCGGATGTCTTCGATTCGGCCGCGTTCCTCTGTAAAGAGCCGTAGTCGTGGCAACGCCCACGCTCCCTCTCGCCGACCCGGGAGGCCGCGGTGAATAACGGCAGGTTGGTAGGTCGGCCCGCATCTCAGCGCTTCTCTGGCGAGCGTGACCTGGGTTATTTGTAGTCTAGACACAGCTCCTCGGTGGCCGAAGGGTCCGTGAAGGCCACCTCTCCAAGGGTCTGTGGAGCGGCACGGAAATGAAAGTCGTCCTCACCCCCGTGTTCCATCGGTGGCTGCCGACGCATAGAGAGCAGATACGGCGTCAGCACAAGATCGCACCGCGCTACACCCTTACACCTCATAGGTCACCCTCATCGGTGGGTGCAAACTGTGCAAAACCACTTTTCACATTTCTGCTGAAAAATCGTGAAAAACTCATAGTGGGAACGCAAGTGACACGTGCGGTGATTTGGCTTCAAAGACGGGGGAAACTAAGGTCAAGGATGAGACACTGAGAAGGTTTGAAAGGGGCAGTCAGGGAGTCTGCTGTACAATCGGGTCGCGACGGAACGACTTGCCGACGACTAAACGGCAGTTGACTAGACCGTGATGCGGCAGGAGGTCTCTGCAGTGGTGACTGAAGTAGGGCAGCTATCAGGAAACCTTGCGGTCCAGGTGAGGCGGCGGCCATCGGCACGAAAATAGACGAAGACTAAAAAAGGAAGTGAAACTGTCGTCACGGCAGCTCAGATAGCAGCTGTTGCAGGAAAGCCTGCCCGTCGTACCGTTTGCAGTCGGGCGTCTTGGCACTGCCTCTGCGTACTCATGGCGGCAGGGTTAAGCTTAAGCTCCTTCTCCTTCTCCCTCCCCACGTCGGACGTCTACTCCAGTCCGTCTCAACTCGGCAACCTTTAAGCAGACACCCAGGGAAGGTCTCATTCGTCAGGATTTGCATTTACCGTTGCGCTGAGGTTCCATGAGCTGGGATACACCACGTCTGCGTAGTCGTCTTTGGGGTTGTAGTCTTCTTCCCAGGTGCTGGACTGCACAATGGATTTGTAGCACGCCTCCGGCTCTTTCTGCTCCCCCTGCTGTGGAGAACGTCTCAGGATGAAGGATGTGCCTGCTGAGAAAACTCGGCGGGCCAGCGTGAAAGATCACAGTCGAGACACGTCAGTTTTCTCACTCACGTCCAGCCGCGAACTGACCTGGTGTTTCTGAGACCGGCATGACGGAAACCGCGAAATGACGGAATCTTTGAAAAAGCCAAAAGTGTCAGACTGCATTATTTCACACAAAGATGTAAGCTGTTGTTTTTGATTTTTTTTTTTTTTTTAAAAAAAAAAGATCCGGTGTCACAAAAAGATCCAGACTTACACAACTGCATCGTGTCGGTGGCTTGGGCCTCGGTCCTACGTGACATTTGAAAGCAGACAAACAAAAAAAATCCATAAATACTTTTAAAAAGTTCTACCACATGCCTTACTGAGGAACGCTTACCTTCCGTTGTTGCTGAGGCAGGTTTCTGGAAGAAAAGACACCCAATTATAACCTTACTGCCAAAGGAGAACCACAGAGTCCCACACTAGACCTCAGAATGGTTCTATTTCTCTAATACGTGCAGGTCTGGGCACCGCATACATCCAGCGGTTTAAGACAGATCTCATGCTCAGCATAAAGAATTCTGGAAACATCTATCCAGTGTGGATCGTCATTTACGCACAAAGCGAGCGTGTTCGGACCTCCTCGCCGCTCGAACGGCTTATAAGCGGCTTGATGACGACACGGTAGAAAAGTACTGTGAACATACCGCGCTTGAGACAGGCGACGATCAGACCTCCGGCCGCCATGAGCACCAACAACCCGCCGGCCACCGCCCAGAGCAGCACGCCTGTGAGGGATGCGAACAATGCAGCTCTTTGCACCACGAGAACACGTGCAAAACGTCAAAATAATATTTTTTTCTTGTTTTATTTTATCAAATTACTTCCAAACTTGACATCTGAATTGTGAAACCACTGAAGTTTGGTGTATACCTCTGTCTCCTTTATTAGCATTATTATTATTAAGAACATCTGTGGTTGGAGCATGTATCACACCTGAAATGAGATAAGACACTCAGCGTTATACAAAACCTTCTTTGCATTAATATTTCAACAGCGATTTTAGATGGAAATTCGGTCACCTTAGACGCCACACCATTACAGGCTAGTTTGACGTGACAAGTACGTTAAATTTGCAATAAGAGCTCAGCGGGCAGTCAGTCGGGTTCCTGGTGAGGGTCACAGTGGTAGCAGGTACAGCAGGCAGGCCCGAACTTTCCTTTCTCCAGCAACGGTCTCCCGCTCCTTTCGGGGGTCCCCAGATGTTCCTGGACAATGTAGCAGTTAAAAACTTGTCCAGAATCTGCTTCAGGGTTTCCTCCCAGCCAGATGTGCTCGGAATACCTCCAGCGGGGGAGTTTGAATGACTTTCTGAAACCACCTGTCCTGGCCCTTCTCTTGTCTAGAACAATTCAAATGTGTAACAGCCTTCCTCTCTGCTGGTGGCCCTCAGAAGGGACTGTGGTTGCTACCACGGAAGGCACCATCTGCCACAAACCACAGTTCTTTATAGTTGCATCTATGCCTGAGGTACGGTTGCTATTCTTGTTGTGTGCCTAGCTTGAGACAAGTGAGATGTTCATACAGAGTTAGGAGTTGAACTGATCTTGCACCAAACTCTGCTGGTTTTATGCTAGAAAACCCTCACAGACCGTTTGAGCCTCTCGGGTCTGGAGGTGCGAAAGTGGTGACCACTGAGTGGCGACCAGCTGACAGCTCTGCCCGTCTTTTCACCAGAGCATCTGGAAACACAACCTCGAGATGAACGACACGATCACAAAGTCGACCGTCGCCTTTTGGCCTAACATTCTCAGGTACCAGCTACACACAATCTTTCTTGTGCTCAAGCACTGTGTTTGTTGCAGCACACAAATGGTGAGCACAGAAGTCCAGTAACAATTCACCACCAGAGTTGAGATGCAGCAGGTCATTCCTTCCCACCACCACTGGTTTCTCCGTTTTTCTCAACACGAGCGCAGAGGTACCCCAGCAGGACTGGGAGGCAGCATCTTCTCCAGCTCATCACCATCCTGCTCTAAGGAGGCAGACTCCTCCTTCGGCCATTTTTGCCCTAACAACCAAGATTTCCTCCCTGTGCCCTGCAGACTGCAGCCACGGTCTCATCCCCCCGGGAAAACTTCAACCGCACTGGCTTGTCAGCATCTCCCCAAATGTTTCATCTCACAAGAACATGAACTTCTCTATAATAGGTTCATTTCTCTTTTACTTACTGGTGGTTGAATCTCTACTGTCAGCACCTTCCCAACCTGCCGTGAAAATATACAGCATATCCACAGTCTCAAGACTCGCAAAAATAAAACATTGAACAGGCAGTTGATGTTGATATTTTAAAGAAATATGGTAGAACTATAAGAGGAGCACCTAGTCCATCAGGCAAAATTGAACTAGTTTATTGATCACTTACCGAACACAATCACATTTACCCCTTTACTGCGTCCTGAGGAGATCACTTCTTCACGGTCCTTTTCCAGCTCAACGTCACAGCTCAGCAGAACCTCTGTTCCTTCACTGTGAGGGACACTTTTTGCCAGGATCTCCTTCCCAGTCAGAGAGACCATACAGGCTCTGGACCGGAACTCTTCTGTCCTCAGCGGACTTTCACTCCGGTCGGTGTAGAACCGACACCGAGATCCTCTTTGGGCTTCGCATCGAACTCTAGTCGACTCCTCCGCACTGATGTCCCTTCTTTCTGCTGAAATCCCGACTACAAATGGGTCTGTGGATCATGAAAATACAGCTTCCTTACGGTTCACAATATTTTTCTCATACTGCATGTGTAGAATAATGAGGACTGACCTGTTACCACCATCTTCTTCTTCTCACTGCGCTGTGAGACTCGTGATCCTCCAGTTGCGTTCAGCCCAACAGCACAGCTTAAAAACACCTCCGTTTCAGGCTTGAGACCCATTTCTCCCACAAGTTCTTTTGCTGATATTTCAAACTGACAGACGTTATATCGTGAGTTATATTCCACTTTCCTGAAAGCAACTTCACTGAGATCTTTGTAGAAGAGGCAGAAATTTCCACTATGGGCTTCACAGCGGATCTTTTCTTTTTCCACTAAGTTAATTTTTGCTCGAACATCTATCACAGGAGTCATCATCGTTCCTCTGCTGTCATTACCTGTGGAGAAACTCTGTGGTTACCCACAGCTTTCCATCCAGTACAGAGTCAGGTATGAAGACTAATTTCACAAAAGTTTGCAGAAATGCACGACATACCTGAATACGTCCTCGACATTTTAAGCTGCAGTAAGGCTGCAAAAAAGGGAAGATGTTATCGTGGCTCCCCGAGATGCTCAAATTTCAAACCTTTAAAGATGTTTTTCTCATGATCCGATCTGTCAATATTAATAAAACTGCTAACAGGTAAAGTCATAACAATCTATGAATTAACAGCCTACTGCGAACGAAAGCAAAACAAAAGCAGTACTGCGTACCCAGTTGGAGCAGCAGTGCGTAGAGATCCATGGTCACGCGCTGTTTCCCTCTGGTAGAACGAAGGTAGAGAAAACGCACCTTTGACTCTCATACAGCAGAAACCAGAGCTACCAACAAAGGACCAGTGAGCAGTGTGTAAAACAGGACTGCGAGACCAACAAATATATGAAACACTTTTGGCCCCGATGCAGGAGCCTCACGTCACCACACGAAACACCAAAAGGGAAATTAATGTAAATTGTTTGTCAGACTGGCCACAAATAGCGCCGTTTCCACATTTGAAAGACATGTAACACGTTACCAATAAACCACAAGAAGGTCAACTACAGGGCCAGCGAGCCTCCCGCTCGCACAACCTGCGGAGATCTTCACGGACGAAGTTCCCGCAGCTAAAATGTCAAATTTTTTTAAATGACCCCGACTTCTGGGATGCTCGCTTTTCTCTTGCAGAAGGTCGGCGGGAAAGGCGGCAAAGTCCTCCGAGTCAAAAACGGTTTTTTGGGCCCCTCAATAAATCGTCTATCGCGTGACAGCAGAAACATTTAAATCACCGCAACCTATCACTGTAGTGCTGTACGTTACACACTTTTTAAAAATTATTTAATACCTCACAGTCGAAGCCTGGTTCTGGAATGTTCTCATGGGAGGAAGGGAGGTACACCACCTCCCACCCGTGGTCCCGCCGTCAATCATATTTAATAGACTTTCTGGAACATTCAGCAAAGATGTTTTGGTGAAGATATCAGTGCAGCTGCACTGAGCCTGATGAGCCATTTATTTATATTGTTATTTGTTCGAGTTAAATTAAAATAAGGAGCATTAAGAGGACTGACTCATCTCCTCTACAGAGACAGAAGTGGAGGAGCAGGAGCAGCAGAGGGCGAAGCGAAGGCAATTCTTTACCATCCTGGATGAGGTCACTCTTCACTGTCGCTGACCCTCTCAGTCAACATCATTTCAATGAAGTTTTCGCTCAGCCAGACTTCATTCTTTTTCTTTCTTTCTCTCTTTCTTTCATTCACTGCAGGGGGTTTTTCACAAGTTTTTTTTTCCTTTCCCTGCTGTACAAATTGCCAACCAGCCCCATGTCTTCTACTCTCCTTTTTTGTGAGCTCAAGGGTTCGTGGGATTTGGGGACGCCGTACGACTATCGGTATTTCGCGATGCCCCCCGTCTCTCGTTCTCTATGCAATTGTGGACAGGTGTTCTACTGCCCTCTAGTGATGAGGAGGGTTTCCAACAGCCACCAGGCCCAAGTTCAGTGGTTTTCAGTTCAGCTTCCTATCTGCTGGTCCTGCTGGGGGTCACTGGGGCCCAGACCCTCCTGTTCCTCACAGCGGTCTCTGGGCGAATCCCCCAGACCAGGAGATATAACCTGCCCTGAAATCTCCTCCTGGGGGGGTGTACTTTGTATATCTCCTAATGGAGGGGACCAGGGGCAACCTTAAAACACCCCCAGGCCACCTCACCTGGCCTGTCTAGATCCAGAGGAGCAAATATTCTACTCTAAGGCTCCCCCTTCTTCTACAGAGCCACGGAAAGCGGTGTTTAAGGACACAAACCCGGAGATTTTTGGATCGAGACTCTTGAGCAAAGGTACCTACCTTGAACTGCTGCAGTAGAAGCTGGACCTTGTAGGTCACTTAGGAGAAATGAGTCAACCACATGATCAAACATATTAAAGCGTACAGTTAAGGAAGTGGAGAAGAGCAATGACACAGCATTTACAAACAGACTTCACACATATACTTCCCACCAGAAAGGAATCCACATCACCTTGAAACAGCCTCCCTTCTGCCTGGTTTGTCACAACACACACCTGCAGTCTGCAGCTAAACAGACGTTTTGCCGAGAAGAAACTGAGATATTCGACCATGAATATGAGTCAAACAGAAAAACAGTACAGCAGAAATGTGAAATTAACATTTTATTCCTACAGAACCGTTCTGAGGAACACGACCTTTAAGAAAGCTGGTGTTCAGTACAACTGAGCAAATGTAATATGGAGGTTTTACACAATACGGAAAAATATGTAGCAATAAATATATTAACAAAATTCAAGTTTCAATACATTAATTCAAAAAGTAGGTCATACTCCATCCTGCTGGCTCTGCGTTAAAAGTTGAGTTCAGACACACAGAGTTCAGAGTGATGGATGAAGAGAAACTGCCTGCTTATGTTACTGCACTGTTAACTGCTCCAGTGATATTTCAACATAGATGGGAGTGAATTTTGGGGCCGAGGAACACATAAAAACTGTAAAATTAATATTATGCAGATTTCCCAGCAACACGTTACCGTCGTAAGTTACAGGAAGACACTACGTGAAATTACACACGTTGCGCTTAGCATCCAGGCAGAAGAAACAGCATCTCTCAATGAGTCCTCTCGTGGATTTTCAAATACTGTCTCAAAGTAAAGCTCTTTCCACACTGACTGCACGTATAAGGTTTCTCACCAGTATGAACTCGCTGGTGCTGTTTTAAATGACCCTGCTGGGAAAAACTCTTCCCACATTGACTGCATTTATACGGTTTCTCTCCAGTGTGAACTCGCTGGTGTTGCTTCAAAGCACCTCCTCTGGAAAAACTCCTCCCACATTCACTGCATGTGTATGGCTTCTCACCAGAATGAATAAGCTGGTGGCGCTTTAAATGACCTTGCTGGGAAAAACTGTTTCCGCACTGACTGCATTGAAACGGTTTCTCACCAGTATGAACTCGCTGGTGCTGTTTTAAGTCACCTCCTCGAGGAAAACTCTTCCCACACTGACTGCATTTACACGGCTTCTCGCCAGAATGGATAAGCTGGTGTCGCTTTAAGTCGCCTCCTCGGGAAAAACTCTTTCCACATTCGCTGCATTTGCATGGCTTTTCATCAGAATGGATAAGCTGGTGCCGTTTTAAGTCGCCTCCTCGGAAAAAACTTGTTCCACAGTGACCGCATTGATATGGTTTCTCTCCGGTGTGAACTCGCTGGTGTCGTTTTAAGTCGCCTCCTTGTGAGAAAGTCTTTCCACATTCACTGCATTTATATGGTTTCTCATCAGAATGAACACGCTGGTGCCATTTCAAGTGACTTCCACAAGAGAAGCTCTTCCCACACTGACTGCACTCATAAGGTTTTTCGCCAGTATGGATACGCTGGTGCTGCTTTAAAGTACTTCCACGAGAAAAGTTTTTTCCACACTGACCGCATGTATACGGTTTCTCAACAGAATGAATATCCTCATGTTGTGTTATCTTTCCTAACTGACAAAGACTCCTTCCACACTGACTGTATTTATATCCTTTTCCATCGTGAACAAGCTGGTGTTGGTTTAAGCGACATGTTTCAGAAGAACTTGTTCTGCACTGCATACAACACGTGACACCAGAATGAATCTGCAAATGGACTTCCAGGTGTGATTTCTGGGCTTTATTGCTAACACCACCAATACATGGCTGCTCTACCATCACTGTACCTGCTTCTGGTTCAGGATGCCTGGATGATGAAAAATCAACTTGGCTTAATGTATTCATCTCTACATCACTGTTCTCTTCTTTCCCAGCAGTATCCGCACTAAAAGATTGATGAAACTGAGAATGTAGCTCTACCTTCACTACATCTGTCTCTGGTTTATATTCTTTGGGTGATGGAAAAGGAACAGAGTTTAATTCATGCAGCTGTAAATCTTCATACTCGTCCTTTATGCCATAAGCAGCAGCTTCACTTAATGCCATCTTTGTATCTTCAGGTTCCTCAAACTGAGAAACCTGCTCTTCCTTCACTGCATCTGTCTCTGGTTTACACTCACTGGGTGATGGACAAGTAGCAGAGTTTAACTGCTCTGAGGGAAGGCAGAGCATCTCAGTGGTACCACACTGCTGTACAACACCAAGGTCCTCCTTTATGTTGAGCAGCACAGTCTCCTGTTTCATTTCATCTGTAGCCACATGTAGCTCTGAGTCCATCTCTTCAGGACTGAAGACCTGAACCACATTACAATATGCAGGGTGGGAAACATCCTGACTGTCAGGCTCAGTTTTTACACACATGTCCACAACTGGTGCCCCCTCTGTGCTCCCAAAACAGTCTGATTCAGATGGGAGGCTGTGGAGCACCAGTGAAACCTGTTTGGCTCCTGGTTCAGCCATGATCATCTTCTCCAAACTTCTCTCTTTGTGGTTTCTTACTCTGCCCAGCCAGATCCTGTATGTGCCTTGTGATGTTTTATTTCCTCTTCTGTCTGTGTGTTAGTTTAGGAGAGACATGTAATTAACATATTGATCAACACATCAACTAATATCAACAAACAAGCCCACGACAGCAACTGCAAGTGGCATCAAACACTTCACAGCAATAACCATTTTCACTTTATTTAAACTAAAGGGGGCAAATTAACCTGTATAACTGCTGTAGTTCTTCAAAATTGTACTACTATGTTAAATACCTGAGAAATGCCATTTAAGTCCGCACGCTTATGTTAATAAAACAGAGCCGAGCCACTGAATAAGTTAGAATTTAACACTTGTGTAACTCTTATAAAATTCAACTGTCACAATACAGAGGAAAAACTGTTTTTATCGTATGAAACTACACAGGCCGGAAGTGACGTCACAAAGTGTGTATTTTAACGGCAGCCCACGAAATAGTAAACAGTGCGTGTGAGGAAGGCATTTTATTACCTTGTTCGCGCTTTAAAAATACTTTGAAAGCGCGTTTAATTGTGTTTTATTTCTTTGGTAAGACGGACTGTGTCACTCGCACAGGCGGACAGTGTCGGAGTGGAAAAGCTGCGGTGTGAAGCGCATTACGGCACAACTGGGGCTACAATAATACACGCGGAACACGGAGACACACCGCGCTCACAGTAAAACACAGTAAAATACACCAATAACACACAGTCCTGACAGACACAACAAACACGTCTCACCTGTAGGAAACACAGCGCAGTTGTGCTGCACCTCAGAATAACCGGCAAAAGTACAAACTGGTCCCCATAAAGAGTCACAGCGCCACCTGGCGACTCCCGCCGCTCGGTCCTCCACAGTACAGTAAATACCCGAGTCCCGCCGGGAAATTACTATAGTACTCTACTGTACTTTACTGTACTTCGGGCTCAGTGGCACCTGTTTTGCGGTGACTGACAATAGCTGGACAGATGGAACAGAATACAGAGGCGGTGGGCTTCAGTGAGGACACACACGGAGGGTTTCAGTAATGCGGCGCAGTGGCAGGAGGTCACAGTCTTTCCAGGGTGTGTGGATAACTTTTATAAAATTATACAAGCACAGTTAAAATATCACATTCAAAAAAAGCTTCAAAATACATACATTAAAATCACCCACATCATATCCTTCAAAAGCTCTTCCCAAATGCTCGTAACAGGGAAAAATAAAATCCATTCATAGATTCAATAACAAAAGTGAAAATAATTATAGATCCATAAAAAAACACAACCAAAGTCAAATGATCAAACCAAGAAAAACGTTGTACATGTACATAACAGACTGGGGCAAAGGTTAAAATACATTAACGGAGAAGAGGAATGTTCAGAGGAGGTATGGACAATGACGCTGCATAGCATGGATATTTTAAAGAAATATCTATATGCACTTTATAGGTTTTAAGGAAAGGAGAGTCTTCCTCCCTTAGCTTTTCTTTTATTGCAGCACTTTGGGGGCTGGAGGTATTTTTTAGGCGTTTTATTCTTAACTTTAAAAAAAATAGCACAGCACTTTCATCTGCTATTATCCCACACATAAGAAATGCACATCTGAACAGGGTGTGTGTGTGTGTGTGTGTGTGTGAGTGAGTGAACGAGTGAGATTTAGTCATAATAAAGATTGTGCAGGAATCCTAATTTGTCACCTAAGTGTTTGCACAAAATGGCACCATTTGTACTGGTTCATTCATGGGGAAAAAGCTGTTTTTGTTTACTGATATTCATCTTATGAGCATTACTGCCATAACCAGTGCAGTATTTCTTTAGAAGGCACTGTTTTTGATGGCATACTTTGATCTTGTATGGTAAGTTTATCCAAGTTTATCCATTTTCAATATTTTCTATTGGATAACCCTTATATACATGGAAGTATTGTGATTTTACACTTACAGTAATATTAATAGGCCATTTAGATGGCTTATAAAATTGATTTATAACCGAAGGCCTTGTCCATCACCCAGTGAGTGTAAACCGGAGACAGATGCAGTGAAGGTAGAGAAGCTTTCTCAGTTTGAGGAACCTGAGGATACAAAGAAGGAAATGAATGAAGCTGCTCATTATGGCATAAAGGAAGAATGTGAAGATTTATAGGTGCATAAATTAAACTCTGATCCTTTTTCATCACAAAAGGAATATAAACCAGACAGAGACGCAGTTAAGACAGAGCAGCTTTCTCGGCTTCAGGAAAAAACTGTAAAGCAACAGAACAGTGATGTAGAGGTGAGGGAATTAAGTTCTTCTGCACTTGGCCTTTTAGAGGGGAATTCGGTGGACACTGGGAACAGATTAGCTGCTGCAGAACATGATGTCCAAGGAGGTAGTGCTTTGGGACAGCGTAAATACAGCCAGCGTGCTGGGAGTCATTCTCAGTCAAGAATGTTAAAACAACCCCAATTTGGTAGTTTTCGCAAGAAGCGATGTAGACAGTCATTGCGGAAAGAGTTTTTCCAGAACATGCAACTTGAAAAGGCACCAGCTTACTCATTTAGGTGAGAAACCATTTGTGTTAAGCCAGTGTGAGCCAGGAAAAGGGTTTTCTCAGTCTAGTGAGGGAAAACAGCACCAGCTTCTCCGTTCTGGTAAGAAAGTGTGTAAGTGCAGTCAATGTGAAAAGAGTTTTTGTTGTGGAAGTACCTTAAAACAGCACCAGCGAGTTCATACTGGCAAAAAAACCACACAAATGCAGTGAGTGTAGAAAGAGATTTTCCTGTGGTGGAGACTTAAAAAAGCACCATCGAGTTCATACTGGTGAGAAGCCATTTAAATGTCATCAGTGCGGAAACAGTTTTGCTCTGTTACGCCAGACAAACGTCCACCAGAAAACACACTGACGGGTTCATGTAGGGTTTTTGGTATGGTCCACAAAATACACTGAACAAATATATAAATGCAACCCTCAGTCATTTATTATATGTTATTGACAATAATAACTGTAAAGCTGACAACTCGTATTGATTCTTTAGAGCCTGTTTGACACCCACCCTGATACCCTGAAGAAGAAGCTGGGTTGCGGAACACATTTCTCATGTTAGTATGTGGTGTAACCAGTTTGCCTGTAGCGGTGTGACGTATCTCCTCCTGTGATTGTGAGGCCTGTTGGACGTACTGCCGAAAACTCTGAAAGAGTGTTGAAGGCAGATTGGGGTAGAGAAGTGGACATTTATGACCCTGGCAACATCTCTAGTGGACATCCCTGCAGTGAGCAGGCCAATGGCCGGGTCTCGCAAAACTGGAAGCTTCTGGGATATTGTGTTGCACGTTTTCAGGTGCCCTCTTATTATCCCTGTATTAACCAACAGCCATGTAGTGATGGTGCTGCTCAGGCGACGTGTTGACATTCCACACCGGTGCAGTAGATGGCTTATCAACGAATTATAAACATTTAACAGAAAAATGTTCATTTATTTGGCTAAATTTGAAAGTCGTGCTTTTTGTGTACCTACAAAAATGACAAACTTATCGAACTGCGGCAATAGGGGATGGACACCAAAAGTGTTGTGGTTATGTTTTTGCTCAGTATAAAAAAAGTACCTTCTTATCCAGTACTTATATACATATATATATAATCGGCTAATTTTTTGGTTAGACTTGTTGAGTTTGCTAAAGACATCTATTGTGAGATGTTTTAGTTTTGCCATTTTTTTTATTGGTTCCACACGAACACACTTCAAAAGTTATGTAGTTCAAAACAACTTTTTTGATGACTAAAATAAAATGTTTGAATTGTGAGATTTCTGCAATACTGGCTTTCTGTTTGAGATATTTGGCCATAAAAATGAATCTATTTGCAGTAAAACACCACTTTATGTTATTCACTGTTTTATGGGGTTTCGGTGTCTAACGGGGATTAAAATGGGGCTGAAGGAAATGCCTTCAATGTTGGGGTGAAGGGACATGTTGCCCCGGGGAGAGAATTAACCTTTGTGTTTATTCACTGTAGATCGCAATGTCATCGAAATACTTACATTTTTCACATAAAGTGTTAAACAGCTGGCTGTATAACTGGCATATCTCACGGTGGGGTCAAAACAGCCACGTTGGGTTTTTAGGGTAAATAATGTCCCCAGTACTGATTCCAGATTATCAGTTCAAAGCAGGTTGTGTTCATAAGTTCATTAGATGATTCATATTCTTAACCCTGTCCTTGCTATGGGAAGGAGGCTCTTCGGCCACTGACACTTTGAGAAAAACTGGGCTGACTAATAAAAATCCTCTTCGCCCTCTGGGGGTGGCATTCCAGCCATCTGAAACCCCGCACCTTAGGCTCCACGGGCTGCTTAAAACAAAGTCGAACTTTACTTGGAGCCAGAGGTTCCATTCTGAGGAGAGGCAAAGTGACCGACGTGGCACGCATCACAGGTGTTTGTGTAGAAGTCTGGTGTGTTTTTGGACCTGCTAAGGTAATGGATGTGCTGATGGGATTTGGGAAGAATGAAGTTGACCAACAGAAATCGAGATAAGAAATGCGAAATTATTTTCATTACCAATGATGACTTTGTTCTATGTAATAAGTGACAATTATAGCATCGACTGAATCATCTGCTTCAGACCCATTCGATGAATGGAGATCAGGTGATAATCTTAGATAGAGATTATTAGAGCAAACTATCCAGCAGTCAATGTCTTTACTCAGGTTTCGATAGATTAAACCAAACGTATTGATCATACTCTGTTCTGCTGTTTTTGTATTCAAATTTGAGTTCATACATAAACATAGACTATCATAAGTATGCATAGTATGTAAACATTTAACTGTATGGTGCTGTGGGGGGTACACACACCCCGACTTCCTTGACTGCTTCTCTTTTTGGAAGGTTTCCAGGGTGATGAGCTCAGTGGTCTGGTGGAGAAGCCAGTGGGTCCAAGCATCCAGCAGTTGTTGGATGAAGGTGAAGGGGTTCCCAACATCCTCGTAGTGGGTATTTCTCAGCTTTTTACAGTAGCCCTCCAGGGTTAGCCCTCCTAATTGCTCCAACACAGTAGTATGATTTGTTGTTGGCTCATGGCCACCCACTGTTGAGCAGTCTGCAACTCTCACATGACTTGTTGCTGGCTGGTGACCATCTCCTCCAAAGCTCAAAGCAAATCTTGCTGGCTTGGTAGGACCTCCTGCTGAGTTACTTTGATTCACTCTTGTTCCACATTTCAACATGGTATGACAAGAGGAGGCACAGTTGCTGCTCTGTGTGGTTTCACTGCTTTTAAAACTTAGAGGTCAGGCAAATAGTGGCCAAGACAGGTCTGTATGCTCAGTTTCTCACTGCAAGGCACATTTCTTCCCATCCTGTGTTCTACAAGGGCTCAGACAGGGATGTCATGCCAACTATCCATTTGTGGATCATAGCTAGGCAAATGTGATGAGATTCACATTGGGTCCAGGTTTAGGGTGTGTACAATGCTGTTTTAACTGTACGAAAATGTAACGCAATTGTGTCTCCCCGCCTGCCATAAGACTACCAGTTTGAGAGCTACATATTAATCCAGAAACAGTGGATTAATGGAGAAGCTGCCTTGTTGTTACAGCAACTACTGTTATTTAATGGCCTTTTAATATGATTTGGTGATATCTGAGCATATATGGGAGTTGTTTTGAGGCTGAAAAAATGCATAAATGTGTTTACCATTGAAATTAACGGTAACAACATGTTCAACTGTGGAGAGTTAACCTTATGCAGATTTTTCAGGAACGCATTACCTTTATAAGATGGGCAAAGGCAGTACAGGAAATACACAATTACGCATGTTACACTGTGCATGCCGTACTCAAGAAACAACGTCTTTCAGGGGGTCCCCTCGTGGATTTTTTAATATTGCTTCATAGTCAAACTTGACACGTTGACTGTAAATGGTCATATTGTATGTCACATTTATGAACACGGTCTGTCAAGTTATCAGCAGTATGAATATACTGGTGCTGTTTTAAGATATTTCTACATGAAAATCTCTTTCCACATTGACTATTTATACGGTTTCTCACCAGTATGAACACTCTGGTGCTGTTTTAAATTATATACTTGGGAAAAGCTCTTTCCACACTGACTGCATTTATATGGTTTCTCACCAGTATGAACTCGCTGATGCCGTTTTAAGTGACCCCTGTGAGAAAAACTTATTCCGCATTGACTACATTTATATGGTTTCTCACCAGAATGAACATTCTGGTGCTGCTTTAAGGTGCTTCCACAGGAAAAGCTCTTTCCACATTGACTGCATTCATAAGGTTTCTCACCAGTATGAACTCGCTGGTGCTGTTTTAGGTGATCTACTTGGGAAAAACTCTTCCCACACTGACTGCATTTATATGGTTTCTCGTCTTTATGGATTCCTTGGTGCCGATTTAAAGTACTTCTACGGGAAAAACTCTTTCCACACTCACTGCATTTACATGGTTTCTCACCAGAATGCACTTGCTGGTGCCTGTTGAAGTCACCTCGACAAGAAAAGCTCTTTCCACACTCGCAGCATTTATATGGTTTCTCACCAGTATGAAGTCGCTGGTGCTGTTTTAGGTGACTCCCATGGGAAAAACTCTTTCCACATTGATTACATTTAAATGGTTTCTCACCAGAATGAACTTGCTGGTGTCGCTTTAAGTGACCTTGTTGAGGAAAACTCTTTCCACACTGGCTGCATTTATATGGTTTCTCACCAGAATGAAGTAGTTGGTGCTGTTTTAAGTTACCAGCTTGAGCAAAACTCTTTCCACACTGACTGCATTTATATGGTTTCTCACCAGAATGAACTAACTGGTGCTGTTTTAAGGTAGCTGCTTGAGAAAAATTCTTTCCACATTGACTGCATTCATACGGTTTCTCACCAGTGTGAACTCGCTGGTGCTGCTTTAAAGTACTTCCACGGGTAAAACTCTTTCCACACTGACTGCATTTATATGGACTGTCACCAGAACAAATATCCTGGTGCTGTTTCATATTTCTGAACTGAGAAAGACTCCTTTCACACTGACTGTATCTCAGTCCTTTTTCACAAAGAATATGTTGGTGAAGTTTAAATTGACACATTTGAGAAAAACTTAATCTGCTGCGCATACAACATGAGACATCTGAATCAATTTGTAAATGGATTTCCAGGTGTGACTGACTTGTAAAAATCTGTCCACATTGAGCACACTGCAATTTCTGGACTCTGTGGGTAACACCACCAGGGCATGGTTGCATACTGTCAGAATGCTGCTCTACCATCACTGTACCTGCTTCTGGTTCAGGATGCCTGGATGATGAAAAATCAACTTGGCTTAATGTATTCATCTCTACATCACTGTTCTCTTCTTTCCCAGCAGTATACGCACTAAAAGATTGATGAAACTGAGAATGTAGCTCTACCTTCACTACATCTGTCTCTGGTTTATATTCTTTGGGTGATGGAAAAGGAACAGAGTTTAATTCATGCACCTGTAAATCTTCACACTCTTCCTTTATGCCATTATGAGCAGCTTCATTAATTTCCTTCTTCATATCCTCAGGCTCCTCAAACTTAGAAAGCTGCTCTACTTTCACTGCATCTGTCTCTGGTTTACACTCACTGGGTGATGGACAAGTAGCAGAGTTTAACTGCTCTGAGGGAAGGCAGAGCATCTCAGTGGTACCACACAGCTGTACATCTCCAATATCCTCCTTTATGTCGAGCAGCACAGTCTCCCGTTTCATTTGATCTGTAACCAGATGCAGCTCTGAGTCCATCTGTTCAGGACTGAAGACCTGAACCACAGTACAATATGCAGGGTGGGAAATATCCTGACTGTCAGGCTCAGATTTTACACACATGTCCATGACTGCTGACCCCTCTGGGCTCCCAAAACAGTCTGATTCAGATGGGAGGCTGTGGAGCACCAGTGAAACCTGTTTGGCTCCTGGTTCAGCCATGATCATCTTCTCCAAACTTCTCTCTTTGCAGTTTGTTATTTTGTCCAGTGAGTCATTATTTGTCTTCTCTAATGTTTTACTTCTTCCTGTGTGCTGTCTTCCTCTCCTCTAGGATTACTATATGCTGACAACCACAAAAGGAAGGAGAAGATGAATTACTAGGGATGCACCGATATGGAAATTGTGGCTGATGCCAATATCCAACAATTTTTATGTGCTCATCTACCAACACCAACACACAAGTCATTCGCCGAGTAAGTCTTATAAATGGTATGTTTTATGTCACTCTTGCTTCCTTTGAAAAAAACATCCACACTGTAGCCCAGCATTGCCTAAAAGTTTTGATTATTCAGAAAACAATAAATGCATCATCAATTTTTGGAATTATTGGTCAAATATAAGCATCAGTTTCCAATAACATGGATGGTTCAAATGCTGATAAAATTAACGTAAATAATCATCTCTTGACACAGATATGATTCTCATTATCATGCATCCCTATGACTTACCATCAGTGTCTCCCATTTACAGGTGTGCATTTTACATCATATATGTTTATTATTGATCATGAGAAATGATTCATGAATAATGCTGATACTGAATAATCTGCTAGTCATGTTGAAAGTTTGAAACAACCAGCCTCCTTTTCAGGGAAGTCACTCTCATAATATAGAACTTTTATGTTAAAGGACAAGCACAATACTCAGTGAAAAAGTTCTTTTAAAAACAATGATGAAGTTACAGTAAATAATCTATGAACAATAGCCCTAAAATAAAAGCAAAATGTTTAAAATCAAATAAGATACAGATTTTTAAAAATCTATCTTTTTATAAAATAGTTTGGCACAACAGGATTAGACTCAGTACCACCACTGCTGCCCATCATCCTCTAGGAGGCACGTGCATTTAGTACGTTGATCATTTAAAAATATTTATGCATTTTATAAAAGTCGGTCACAGTTCATCTCGCAACTTTACATAAAGTAAAATACTTCACATTAACAATACCCAGTTTCTTCAAATAGGGCCATTTTAACATGTGTAATTGTTACAGCTCATTATATTGACACGTAACATTTATACTGATAGAAAAACGAGTGACTCATTGAAAAACGAAATTATACTATACAACAAAGACCTGTGTAAGTCTTGCAAAGTTCAGCTTTCATAATATGCAGGAAGAAAAGTTATATTTTAACCCGATTAAACTACACGGGCCGGAAGTGACGTCACAAATTGTGTATTTTAACGCAGAGCAGGAGACGCTGAAGAGTGTATGAGAAAGGTAATGTGCGGGTGGAAAAAAGCATATTATTACTTAAATAGTTTGAAAGCGCGTTTAATTGTGTTTTATTTCGTTGGTAAGACGGACGGTTTCACTCGCACGGGCGGACAGTGTCGGAGTGGAAAAGCTGCGGTGTGAAGCGCATTACGGCACAACTGGGGCTACAATAATACACGCGGAACACGGAGACACACCGCGCTCACAGTAAAACACAGTAAAATACACCAATAACACACAGTCCTGACAGACACAATAAACACGTCTCACCTGTAGGAAACACAGCAGTTGTGCTGCACCTCAGAATAACCGGCAAAAGTACAAACTGGTCCCCGTAGTGAGTCACAGCGCCACCTGGCGACTCCCGCCGCTCGGTCCTCCACAGTACAGCAAATACNTCTCACCTGTAGGAAACAGCGCAGTTGTGCTGCACCTCAGAATAACCGGCAAAAGTACAAACTGGTCCCCGTAGTGAGTCACAGCGCCACCTGGCGACTCCCGCCGCTCGGTCCTCCACAGTACAGCAAATACCCGAGTCCCGCCGGGAAATTACTATAGTACTGTACTCTACTGTACTTTACTGTACTGTATTGTACTCCGAGACTCAAACCGGGACAAGCAGTCACTGAAAACAGATGGACAGATGGAACAGACTGTATGCAGCGTGGCTGTGGGCCCCAGTGGGGTGACTACAGTCACAGCTAAAATCAGATCAACATTCAATAACAGAAAAGAAAATTAAAGCTTTTATACAGCCACAAATATCCCACCCAAACTATAGGAGTTGGTTTTGGTCTGAATTGTACTGCCTTGTACATGGGAACTAATAAGGAGAGCACTGAAAAGAGTAATGTACTGAAAGATACACTTTACTACTGTTTATAGTAATATTATAGAGAGAAAATAAAGCAACAGAAGTATGTAAGAAAAATACAGCACTACATGAAAACACACAAAAGTAGTTCAAAACTGAACACAATGTTGACAAGATAAACCAGAGCAATGTATATATTATAGACTTGTTGTCTTTTCCCCTCAGCATGGTGTTAGCAGACACCTGAATACTCCACACCACCAAAGTGTGAAAAATCCTGCTTTCATAGCGGAGGTCACCCTTCCTGATGGTCAAGTGTGTTTGACTCACAGCACCTGGTGGTTAATTACCTTCTTAATTCCTATGGAAGCTGTGCACAGTTATCACCTGCTTTACATCCTCCTAACTAAGTCACTATTACTTTATGTTTCAGCAATATCAGGACTTACAGAGCTGTTGTGGAGGCCTTCCTCTGATCTGACATATTTCTTCAGGTCAAACACATCCAGTTCTTTCTCTGACATCAGTAAAACAAAGGCCAGAGTTGACCACTGTGCAGGTAAGAGGTCTTTGGCTGAAAGACTCCCTGAGTTCAGGTAATACTGGACTTCACTAAAGAATTGTCACTGAGTTCATTAAGAGAGTGGAACAGATTCTCCCTAATCTTCTCCTTGATGAACTGGACTGTTTTTTCAGCATCAAATGAGCTGATTCTTCTCTCTGTCAGCAGCCCCTGTAAGAGACTGGTTGGAACCCACTGAAAGGCCAAGAAGGAAGGAGAGATAGAGATCCAAGTATCCATTCTTGCTCTCCAAGCCCTGATTCACTGCGCTGTTCAGAAGGTCAGACCAGTTTTCTTTAAGCAAAATGACTGACTTATTGAAATGATAAATTGTGCTTCTATTTAACACTGAATACAAAGCAGCAAGATATTCCTAAACACTCAGATGTACAAAACAATAAACCTTCCCTTCATACAACCCACCTCCTGCTTGAAGATTTCTGTACACACTCCAGAGTACACTGAAGCTTCACTCACATCAATGCCACACTCTTCCAGTCTTCCTGTCTCAAGGTTTCTAAATGCCAGTTTCCCCAGTTTAACAAGAAACTCTTTATCTAATTGTAAAGATTTCAGAGGGTCGGTTGCTTCTTTTTTCAGGTACTTCTCATTCTTCAGACTGGTCTGGAACATGAGGAAGTGTGTGTACATCTGAGTCAGAGTCTTGGGAATCTCTCCACAGACTTCATCACCAAACAGCTTCTCAAGAACACTGGCTGAGATCCAGCAGAAGACAGGAATATGACACATGATGTAGAGGCTCCTTGTTGACTTCACATGTGTGATGACCCTGTTGGCCAGGTCCTCATCGCTGAACCTCTTCCTGAAGTACTCCTCCTTCTGAGGGTCACCGAACCCTCGTATCTCCGTCACCCGGTGGACGCGCTCGGGAGGGATCCGACCTGCTCCTGCCGGCCTGGAGGTGATCCAGATGAGAGCAGAGGGAAGCAGATTCCCCTCGATGAGGTTGGTCAACAACACATCCAGACACGTCGTTTTTCTCACATCAGAGCAGCTCTCATTGTTGCGGAAATCTAGAGGAAGTCGACTCTCATCCAGACCAT
>UFQX01002494.1:0-11352 GCA_900497675.1 Arapaima gigas
ATAGTGAGGAACCAGGCTTATTAGTGTGTTTTCTATGATGGCCTGAAGAACAAAAAAATGTTTAACTCAAACAAAACAATTATTGACATAGACCTGCCGGTACAAATCTTTTTTGATGAAAAGCAGAATTTATGTTGACATTTACCCCTCAAAGCATCTCATTTCAAAGAGTAGTAGATGTATTAGATTTTTTTGGCTTCCTCACCACTGTCCCTCACTGTGACCCTCAAGCAGAGTAGAAAACATTGTGTCTTCATGTCGTGCCTTTAGCTCTCAGGTTCTTCATCTGTAAATACAGCTTGTTTTGGCTGTTATCTCAGGAGACGCTGACTCAACCCTGAACAGACTGGAGATGGTTGATGGAACTACAGACACAGAAGAGAGCCACAGACTGTGTAGAAAAAGACAAACAACAGGAAGCCACACACATGTTCCAGCTCACATGAGATATGTCACATCCTAGATGAGTCTGTTTTCATTTTATATATTGAAATAAACTGATGATAATAAATATGATGGTAATAAATATTTATTCCCTTGTTGCAAACATACAGTACTGTGCAAAAGTCTTAGGCACCTGTGGGAAAAATGCTATAAAGCAAGGATGATTCCAAAAATAATGCAATGAATACTTATTAATCAATGAACCTTCTAAAAAGTGCAGTAGACAAAAAAACCTCAATCAAATCAATATTTGGTGGGACCACCCTTTGCCTTAAAAACAGCAAAAATTCTCTTATGCAAACTTGCATGCAGTTTAAAGTAGAGGTTGGTAGGTTCTTCCAAACATTTTGAGGAACTGATCACAGTTCTTCTGCAGACTTTGAACGTCTCTGCATGTCCTCCCAGACTGACTTGATCATGTTGAGATCAGGGCTCTGTGGGGACCATACCATCTGTTGCAGGATTCCTTCTTGTTGCTGAAGATGTTTGAGGACATTCTCAGGCTGCAGAATGAATTTGGGAGCAATCAGAAACGTCCCTGATGGTAGATAAGAATCTACCTGTACTTCTCAACAGACATTGAAGTTGCATGTATAAGACTTTTGCACAGTACTGTACCTGCATATTTTTCTATTAAAAAAGGTGTGCATCCATGTTAATCTGTCACTTCTTGCTGTAGCTGATCCTCTTCATAGGGGCAAGATAAGAACTGCATATCTGACGTTTGAAAAGGGTGAAATCAATTTAATTCATGTACAGCTCAGGAAATTACTGCATATAAGAGGCTGGAGCACCAGCAGCTTGAAGAAAAACTTATCTATCAAACAGCAAAGTTTGCCAATTCAGAAAAAATTCTCCTCTTTACAAAAAACCATTTTTTGTGTTAGTCTCACATGTCCTGTTGTCACTGTGGGTCTCGAGCACAATAATACACAGCTGTGTCTTCAGTCTGCAGGCTCTTCCCTTGTAAATACACTGTGTTGGTGGCCGTGTCTCTGGAGATGGTGAACTTGTTCTTCAGTGAGTCTTTGTAAGCTGTGCTTCCACCACTGGCTATGTATGCTATCCACTCCAGTCCTTTCCCAGCAGGCTGTCGGATCCAGCTGGTATAATAGCTGGTCACTGAATATGAGACTTTACAGGACAGTGTTGGAGAATCTCCTGGTTTCACAATAACAGTATCTGGCTGAGTGAGAGTTTCACTGTTCACACCTATTAAGTAGGAAAAAAACAAATAAAACACAATAGTTCAAACATGCACGTCCATAAAAATTTATTTCTGGTTTGGGGAGAACAGTGTAAGACAGTATATACACACACTGATGAAGTAAACACACTTACATGAGAAAGATCCCAGTAGAAACACTAACACTGCAATCGCTGCCATTTTAGCACAGAGGTTTGCTTTCAGGTGCAGGTTTGTGAGGTGTGTGGATTTTATAGGAGATACAGAGACTGGATTTGTTTATCTCCCTGGGGGACAGAAAGATCCTCCTATACAGGCGGTGCAATGGTGCAGCAGACAGCATGAGTATCTCATACCTCCTGGGGTGTACAACCAGACGTGGTGTCAGATCCAGCTCAGTTAATGTGGAGTTTAAATGATGATAGTCATTTATCTTCTCAAATGGTAAAAATGATTGTATGCAGTGGTTAATAATGCTAAAGATGAGGGTTTTACTTCTGTGCAACAAGCCAGTCACCTGTGAACCATAAAGCTGCTGTCTGAACAGGTAACAGTATCACAGGTATGATCATGTACCACGGTGCAAACATTCCAGAATTTCTTTCAAACATTAAGCAGATCAAGTTTTCATTTTTCACTGGAAAGTTAAACACTTCAGCCATTCATGTATTTATACAAGCAACTTCAGATGTAGAGCAAAGTGTCAAAATGCATTTTCTTGTCAAGTATGTAAGAGTGAACAACATACAACCTCAGCCTAGAAAAAGTTGGGACGGTATAGAAAATGCAAATAAAAACAGAAAGCAGTGATTTCAAAACTCACTTTGACTTGTAATCCATCATAAACAATATAAAGACAAGTTATTTTATGTTTAGTCGAGTCAACTTAATTTTTTTGTAAATATACATCCATTCATGCTGCTATCATTTGACAGGTACACATTTTAATTGATCAGTTTCCTTAGATTACGGGTGAAAACAGGCCATAAATTCATTATTGATGTTCATTATTGATCTATTACTTTTCAATATTTATTTTGTTTCATTATTGAAAATTACATATAAAACTAAGATACTTAAAGGAAACTAGGTTATAGAAATTGCAGTGATATTTGTGAATACCTGTTAAAATGTAAAACACTATTATGAAAATCTAAGACTATGGTGTTTGTCTGCTTTCACTGCCAACCTGACATCTGCTGGCCAAATACGGAACTGCATCTGTTGAACACTGACGGTGTTACCTACTGCCGACAAATACCACGGTAAACCTAAATCCCTAATGAAATGGTAGATTCTAGAGTTTGTGAAATATTTTGCTTTCAGAAACATTATATGTAACTGCAGCTATTAAGCATGTTGACAAAGCTCACAGTAACTGAGTGTCATATATATCTACAGGAATGTACTTTAATCCATAGATATTTAAATATATTGAAATGGTAACAGAAGAAATCAGCACAGAGATGTTGTACATGTACAATAATGTATAGCAGAGCTGTTTATGTCAGCAGAGTTCAGTCCTGTGTTCTTGGGCAGAACTTAACATCATTTACTTAGCAGAAGCTGCGAATCTAGGTGTTACTGGTCTGAGCCTCAGTGTCACCAGCAGAACATGTCAGTTTTAGCAAAGATCTAAAGTGCATCAGAGTGCATTGTTCATAAATTCAATCCTGAAGCTTTTACTTTATTCTGTGCAAATTCTACTAACCATCCGATTGCTTAAAAAGTCAGAGCCTTAAAATGTTGAAGAAAAAAATGTTACAAGTTGGATTTAAGTGGAATTTTTCACACTGACAAACATATGGATGAATTGGAAATGAGTCTTTATTATATATATAGTACTGGTCAAAAGTTTGAGTAAACTTGTTAGAAACTGGTGAGTTATGCCTGCAATGAAATGCATTTATGGCTCATTTCAAGATTACATCATATTCAGTGTGTTAAAACCCCAGATATTTGCAAATGATCTTGGTGATATTCAAAGGGGTGAGGTGAGGCCTGGACAGCTGGTCCTGACTGATTTGGAAAACAAAGAAGCAAGAAAAAAGAATTTTACTGAACATATAGCTATACAAACAGGTAACTGTGATCACAGGAAGAGGCTGAACAAAATAATGTCTCCAGTCCTGTCCCTCCTATAGGCGGACCTGCTTACTGGAGAAGTTACAGATGTGCTGAGTGTAATACTTCTACAGACACCCCCATCTGTAGATCCTCATAACATTGGGGTCAAGACATGGTGATGATATGATGATGTTTCAACATGAGTTCATTAATGGTTCACCAGCCGCTGATGTCCCAGTAAATTCAGGTGGCTTTTAAAATATATTTTGATATTGAAACAAAACTTTCCCAACTAAAAACAAATTCATCTTTTTGTAAATGAACCAGTTTTTGTGTTACTGTCGCATGTCCTCTAGTCACTGTGGGTATCGAGCACAATAATACACAGTTGTGTCTTCAGTCTGCAGGCTCTTCCCTTGTAAATACACTGTGTTGGTGGAGGTGTCTCTGGAGATGGTGAACTTGTTCTTCAGTGAGTCTTTGTAGTAAGTGCTCCCAGCATTATTTATGAATGCAATCCACTCCAGTCCTTTCCCAGCAGGCTGTCGGATCCAGCCTGTACTAGAGCTGGTCACTGAATACGAGACTTTACAGGACAGCGTTGGAGAATCTCCTGGTTTCACAATAACAGTATCTGGCTAAGTGAGAGTTTCACTGTTCACACCTATAAAGTAGGAGAAAACGCAAAATACACAATTTTTCAAATAGGCAAGTTCACAAAAATCCATTTCTGGTTTGGGGAGAACAGTGTAAGACAGTATATACACACAGTGATGAAGTAAACACACTTACATGAGAAAGATCCCAGTAAAAACACTAACACTGTAATCGCTGCCATTTCAGCACAGAGGTTTGCTTTCAGGTGCAGGTTTGTGAGGTGTGTGGATTTTATAGGAGATACAGAGACTGGATTTGTTTATCTCCCCGGGGAACAGAAATATTCTCCCATACAGGCAGTATGATGGTGCAGCAGACAGCATGATAACCTCATACCTCCTGGGGTGTACAGCCAAACATGGGGTCAGATCCATCTCAGTTTATGTGGAGTTCATACGATCTGCCCATGTTTGCAAGTCATTCCTCTGGTTGCTCCAGTTTTCTTCTATACACCACAGGAAGTGTGTTTCAGGTAAATCTAAATTTCTCAGGTGTGTGAATGACACTGCTCTATTGTGTGGATGGGTAGTTTTTTATAAGTGGTGCTGGACAAAGGTGTCAGATAAAGACCTACAGTATTAATAAACACAAGTGGCCATACCTGCTTTCATAAGAAGTTCTTCTGACCTCAGATTAAAACAAAGATTTAAAATGATCTGCAAGATGAGATCATTTTATGTTTGTCTCACCATGTTATCATTTTGATATGTTTCCTTCCACAGTCCACAGACATGTAACGATGATAACCTGGTGGCCACAGATCACCTGTAATGTTTCTGTATATTTTTTTCCTGTGGCAGACTGGACTCCTATTCGGGGTGTCCTGTGTTTCCTTTCCTTCACTGAACAAGCGCTTATTGATGAATGGATGGATGGATAGATCATTGTTTTCAGAAAGTTTGGGATCCTTTTATTTTTATTGTAGTGTTATTTTTGGACAATAAAAAATTTTCCCTTTGATAGAATGTATTACATATTAAATCTTTCCCCTTCTTCTTATGTTCAGTTTGAATTACATTCAAAAAAGATTCACTATATCAATCTATTAGTGGCTCTGCTGGCATTTTTAACCAAAATTGCTTAAATATTGGGCAAATTAAATAAAGCTTTTTATAAAAGGAAGCCATTGTCTGTCTGAGTCATTTGATGAACTGTAACATATTTCACTGCATTTTAGTGCTGTACTTGCAGTCGGCAGCGTCTCACAGCCCATATTTACTGTCATTGACTGACATCTTTTGGCCGGTGGTGTAATTTTAATATATTTACATTTGCTGTGTATTTTTTAACCATGAAACTTTTGCCTATAAATATTCATGCGAACATTCAATAATTTTCTTAAGATGCATGTTAATTTTATGTTATAGGAAATTAATGTTTTTACCATAAAATTTTTCTGCTGAAAACATTGTTAAAATGGCCACATTTAGTGACCAACATCACTGTCATATCAGCTCCAGGGCTCCAGGGTTTACCCATTTACTTGGGTATCATTGTAATCATAATATAGACATCAACACCTGATCTCTGTCTCAGTCACAATGATGTTCAGAAACAATGTGTCTATAAATGACATCATCAGTATCTTACATGGAAGAAATGAAGCGAACAGAAGATGCAGGAAAATCATATTTGCTGTGTGGGTCTCGACATAAAGGTCCTGAATAAGATAAGCTGTTTAAGGCACCTTCTCCCCTCCAGTGAGTCTCTGCTAACAGCTGTGCCGCTGTTATAAGAGAGGGGGCTCAGGGGTACTTTGCATACAGACATTCAGGTATTCAAATGACAAGATATATCAACAGTCCAGAATACGGGAGACAAACAAGCGGTGTGAAGAGTGGAGCCGCATCTCGTGTTTCTCTCTCACAGAGGAGGTCCACTGAGTCAGACTCTCTGTGTCACCAAATGTCACTCAACGGTACATCTATGGTAAACAGAGAATCTGTTATGTTGTTTACAAAACATACTACAGTAGTTGAACTAAATCTGGCATAAAGAAAACTGTTTTCTTGCAGTAGAATTTAGCCCCACAATAAAGTCATTTTGCGTGATACAGCAATAATAAAATAATAAAAACTGTCACACTGACTTCCTAAGAACCTCGGAGTGCCAACATGGAGGAAACTGACTGAACACAAACACTGAGACTCATAGGAAGCAGCTGCCAGCAGTAAAGATTCAGGAACGTGGCTGGTGATGGAGATGAACAGAGGAAAGTTGATCCATAAACACAACACCTTTCAATGGCCACCATTGTTTTCCCTGTAGATTTTCGGATCCAGCCCGTAACGTAACTGTTGTCAGTGACTGAATACCCAGAGACTTTGCAAGTGATGGTCAGAGACGCCTCTGGTTTTACGGTCATGAACTCCGGTTCAGTGAATTCGATGTTGCACTGAATATCTGTAACAAAACAGTCATTTAATAGGTATAGATGTAATTATAGTTAAAAAAAAGAAATTACATTAAAGATACACTAATCTAATGTGAATAAGAAAGGATGAAAATGAGCAGAAGTAGGAGTCCCACTGTAACTCCAAAGAGATCTTATCTGCAATATAAATGCTGTCAATGTTGCTTTTATACGCAACACCAGAGACTGAATTTGTTTACCACTGTTGGGGGGGGGGTGTAGGAGTCCCTGCATAAACCCAGATGGTCCTTCTACCCTTCATAAGTGCTCTGCTGCCCCAGGGGAACCAAACACATGACAGACAGTCATCTCCACTTGATATTTTTCATTGGTGACACAATGATGCAGCAGGTCACACTCGTGCCTCAGAACTCCTAGGCTGGGGGTTTGGATGCGGATTTTTCTGTGCAGGTTTTGAATATTCTTAAATGTTCCTGTGGGATTCCTCTGATACCTCAGTATCCCCCCTCAGTCCCAAGACACATATTTCAAGTTAACTGGTAACTTTGAATTGCCTTTAGTGTGAGAGTGGTTGAGTATGTGTGCGATTGTTCTGAGAAAAACTGGGGTCCTACCTAGACTGTGCTACACCTCTGTTATGACCCCCAGTATGTCAGAATGCAGCACAAACTGTGTGGAGTGCTGGAGTTAAGGTGGATGGATGGAGGGATGGATGGATGGATGGATGGTTGGATGGATGGATAAAAACTTTTCTCTTTGATAGAATGTACTACATATTGAATGTATTCCCCATCTTTTTATGATCGGTTTGAATTACACTCAAATAAGGTTTACTATATCAAAAATATCAAAAAACCATTGTCCTTCTGAGTAATTTTAATGAACTGTAACATATTTGTATTTTAGTGCTGTACTTGCTGTTGGCAGCGTCTTACAGCCCATATTTACTGTCACTGACTGACATCTGTTGGCTGGTGGTGTAATTATAATATATTTAGATTTACTGTGTACTTTTCATTGTGAAATATTTTTGCGAACATTCAATAATTTCTTTAGGATGCATGTTTTTTAAGTTATAGGAAATTAATGTTTTGTGCATAATTTTTTTTGCAGAAAACATTGTTAAAAAATCCACAAACATGATAATATAAGATGGATTTTTATAATATAATATAAGTTGGACACCTGTGGAAAGAAGAACATGTCAGTGCTGATAACAAACATGCTAATAAAATTATTTCAGAAGTATTTCATATATGCAACATTCCTGAAAATATGCACCTTTTAGGCAAAGATCCAATAAAAGTACCGCTAACCTGGTCAGACAGGCCATTGTTGGAGACATAAAGCTCTTCATTCTACAGGTGAGGACTGAATCCCTCAGTGCCATTATATAAATGTATTAAGCAGTTGTCCAAGTCAGGGCTGTGGTGGTCCAGAGCCCATCCTGGAAGCACAGGGCACAAGCAGGGTCACCCTGGACAAGACAGCAGGACACCAGTCCACCGCAGGGTTATCTGTATTAATCCATTAAAATTCAATCTTTTCCCTACAGACCTTCATAAACTTGCAAGCATCGTAATGTTTGATGGCTAGAAAAAATCCAGAGACTTTACAGGTAACTTAGAGACTCTCCTGGCTTCACGCTTACAGGCCTGAATATGTTCACACCTTCCTGCTGAGTATGTGCTGGAAGACTGTTTAGGCAAAAGTCAAACAATGTTATATGGTATTTTATGAAGTATAGAAGCTGCCTGACTGTTTATATTTGAACCCTATAGATAAATAAAAATAAAAATTTGTGTCTATTTTCTATTTCAGGTGCATATTCTTATTTTTGAACTTTGCTCATCACATTCTTTTTCTTTGTATTTTTCTTTTTCTTTCTTTTTGAGCTTCACCTTTGTAAAGTGGGATAACAGATTGTCTATATGGGGAAACTACATGCCATGGAAATTCTGCATTCTCTATTGTCTTAACCCAGCACTCAGTGGAAAAACTTTATTTTCATCCCTAAATGTATATGTGTGCGTTCTTATACGTTTACTTGTCCATTTTGTTTTTATTCAACAATTTATTCATTACTTATCTATACTAATACACTTTTAACCTTAATTTATCTATGTTGTGTTACCTGTTTATTTACATTATTCAGATTTTTATCATCCTCTTCACTTCTTCCCCCTGTTCTGTACACCGTGGACCCGCAGATCTTCATCTTGTGCTCACTTATACCTGTTGTATAAAAGCGCTGACAATAAAAGATTCTCGATTCTTCATTCCTGTGTAAACCCAACGTGCCCAGTTGTGTCACACTATTATTTATATGATGCTGTTCAGATGAATTAACCCAAGACTATACTCATTAATTTATTATGCACGACAGAAACTTCAGGATATTATTTATTGAAGCAGTTCAGGCTAAAATGTTGTCAAGAAAGCAAACCGCATACAGACACTTCAGCAGCTTAGATCTGGGTGTCTACAGATGACAGTTGCATCTGTATGTAAGGAGGGGATGAGTGTTTCTCCCAGAAGGACAGGGAAGCCCTGCACTGAGATGCTTCAGTGACCCTCATTGATGGACTTCCTTGAACTGTTACTGTACAGCCCTGCACTCTCTTGTGCCGCCGTGTCTCTCGAGCGCAGTAATACATGGCTGTATCTTCGCTGTTCAGGCTCTTCACGTGTAAGAGCACCGTGTTCTTGGAGGTGTCTTTGGTGATGGAGAACCGGCCCTGGAGAGACTGTGAGAAGACAGTGCCAGTTCCATCATCAATACGCCCGATCCATTCCAGTCCTTTCTGTGGTGCCTGACGGATCCAGTGCAGCCAGGCAAGTGACACCCCAGACACAGTACAGGACAATGTCACCGAGTCTCCAGGTCTCTTCACCACTGGATCAGAAGAGGTCAGAGACTGACAACAAACAGCTGAAAAATAAACACTAAGGTCAGTACGTGTGATGCACAGACACAACTGTGGAAAAAATGTAACTTAACATTGAACTTACATGATAAAAATGCCAAAAATAACAAGAATTTCAAAAACATTTTTTCTGAAACCAATTTGCCTTGAGAAGACGGCGTTTATTTTTTCCTTTTGTGTTGGTTTTCATCACTATATAAATGTCATCAACAGGAAGTGATGTGTCTGCAGAAGGCAGAGAATTTGCATAACAGAAGGTCCAGGACTTGTGAAGCCATCACATTAACTCCTACTCTGCCCTGCTGTATACAAGGGTAAACCAGAGTAAATCTGCACGTCTTCCTCTGTAAGTCCCCTTGGTCAAATGCATCAAAGTAAAAAGAATAATAATAATTTTTGTGTTCAGTTAGTTTAAGCTGGCAGTCTTATTGCCCTTCAACAGAGATTTTGGGGATTTTGGGAGAACCTGGCGGTTTCACCTCAGTGCAGCCTGACTGCTACTTCCAAGTATCCAGTTACCATGGCACAAGTTTCTTTTCTTGACCTCTCTCTCTAAGTGTGAGCACTGAGATGTGTCCTCCTCATGAAATAGATGCACCACCTTTTGCTGACAAGCCTCAGATAATCTGTTCATTCACATAAGATGCCTACCTGTCGACCCAAATATTGCACAGTGATAACACAAACTCCTCACCTTACAGACACAACTGTGGTGAAAAGTCTGACTAAAACTCAGCTGATTCATGAATCAAGCCAACAGGTTACTATTATTATTATTATTATTATTATTATTATTATTATTATCAAATCTTTCCCATTTAAAATAATGTACATCCATAAATCCATATTATAAATACAACTTTAATTTACAAAAAAAACTCATTTTCCGTACAGCCTGATAACTGCAGTACTGCTGATAACTTAATTTTACAATTGGTTCTACGCAAACTTGTGACTTTTCACGTACTTTACAAGAATGTGAAATTGAAAACACCAGAATAAATGATTGTTTAAAGGTGTTTAATAGGATCTGAAAGTACAACTGACAGATACATTATTAAAAGATTAAATTATAGTCCATAAAGTCTGAGAATGAAAAAGTTTACATTTAAAAAAGAACATTTATTTATCTTATGTCTCATAATAAAAACATTATAATATTGGTTTTCATCTGTCAGTATGTTCATATGATTTATTATCATTCATAAGAAAAGTGAGAAGTGTCATGTTCTTCTTGCTGCTGTCTGGAGGAGTAATATGACCATCTGTGTTTATGTAGAGGGTCTTACATTCCCCAGAGAGTTAAACANAGTGTCATGTTCTTCTTGCTGCTGTCTGGAGGAGTAATATGACCATCTGTGTTTATGTAGAGGCTCTTACATTCCCCAGAGAGTTAAACAAATTCACTCCTCTGTACTTCATATTAAAGTCACTTCTCCCTCAAACAAACCTGCAGATCATGCAAGGAATCATTTCTGCTATAATGTGGGCCTTTATACTGAAAATAATCTTTTTATTTAACTTCTTTTCCATTAAGTGGCTAATTTTTTATTTTACTCCCATTTTTTTTCAGATTTGTTGATATTATAATTTTTGGTACAAAAAACTGTAAAGCAGTGCTTTCAAATAATAACAAGCATGTTATTCTTCTTATTTTTGTGTCACTGTACTTGTTGAAATGTTATTAAACTTTGGTT
>UFQX01002506.1:0-39061 GCA_900497675.1 Arapaima gigas
TCGGGTTCACCAAGGTGCAGCACATTCCTCCCCTGCAGGAGCTGTACTACTGGACCACTTTACGCTTCTGGAGCTGCTGGGATGAGAGCCGCTGTGACCCCCCCCCGTGGCCGGAGGGTGTGGACTGACGTGTTGGTGTGTTTCACCCTTCATTACTATTTGTACCGCAGAATCACCCCCAACCAGCATCACAGACTAATAATAATAAAAATAATACTAATAATAACAATAATTATGTACAAAATTAGTAATCGTGCGCAGTTTGTACACTGAGCTTCTTACACTGATCCCCCCATTTACACATCAGGGTAACTTTTACCATATCGGTACCTTGACTAGTGGTACTACAACAGCGAGTGGGATCTGAATGAAAGGTGGCGACTCCGAGCACTGCGCTACCTGCTGGCCACACACACACACACACACACACACACACACACACACACACACACACACACACACATGCCTACTAAAACACACTGACTCAAACCTCAGTGTCACGCATTATTAACAGGATCAGGGCTGGCGTGTGTGTGTGTGTGTGTGTGGAGAGGGATCAGTCATGTTTGGCCTTAACTAATAAGCCTGCATTATCACAGTGCCCATCTGTCCTGCTGATACACACACACACTGACGATGAAGGAAGCCTTTAATGTTACTTTATAATGTCTGTGTCGCTGTTCTCTGTCCCCCACCCCCAAAGAGTCTATGAGCTGTCACTAAAAAGGGGGTCCTGATATCACAGACTGCTGAGAGGAGGCAGGGCCTAGCGGATAGGTGACCAGCGTTGGAGTGGCACATGAGGAGACGTGACCTGCAACACATCAGGAGAACCGGATGTGCGCGCATATGGTAATGATGCGAAACGAAGGGTCATAATCCACACACAAATGCGCAAATACACACCCAGACACACACACACACACGCACACACACGCACGCACACGCACGCACACGCACACACACGCAGACAAGCGCACAAACACACACAGACGTGCACACACACGAGACACCCCATGTAAAGAGACATGCTCCCCTAGTGCTTCTCAGGTTGTGTTTAGGCTGTGGGCAACAGCAGCAGGAATGCCAAGAAACCCCCTACACTCCTGCACTGGGTGTCACCATCAAACCAGGATGGTCCCTCAGGGACCAAACAGTGGCAGAGTGCCAGGAGTCCACCAGGGGGCGATCACACCCCACCAGGCCCATCCTTGCGCACAGAGTCCACCTGTGGAAGACACTGACATCTAATGGTGGAGAGCGGTACTTCAGTGAGACCTGTTGCTGGGTCTCCACAGTCTGAAACCACACAACACTACTCCTTTTGTTTGGTCTGTCTGCTTCTCTCTACCCCCCCCCCCCCCCCCCCCCCTTTTTCCCAGTCCCTGGCAGACAGGGTCGGTCTGAGCTGCAGCTTGGTGCGGGGAGAGTACANCCCCCCCCCCCCCCCACACACACAAAGAGGCAAAGTTTACCATCCTGTATCTACTTTGTGTGTTTTCCTCTTCCTACCTCTTGCATGCAAGTGTATTTAAACAGCAGGAAGACACGCACCACATGAAGACTTCACTGACACTCTCTCTCCACTGCACCCCTCCCTCATCTAGCAGAAGTGCACCCCAAATTCTATGCTTCCCACAAGTCCTTAGCTACATTGTGCTGCTAATGTGGACCACACTGCAGTGAAGCAGCAAAGGTTTCCGTGGTGACAGGGTCTACACTAACAATGGACCCCTGGGGAGGAGGCCTGGGAAAGGGGTCCAGAGAGGGGCCCAGGCGGTGCAGAGGGCATCATTCCATTCTGGCTCCTGTTACATTCCTGCACTGCGCTGTAGCTCAACATCACCCCTTAAGGGACACAGCACTTCACTCAAGTCCTCGACAGCAGCATCACCCATACACAGGGGCTGGTCGGCCTGACGGGGGGCTAAAGAGCCCTTGAGAGGGGGGCAAAGAGATGAACTTGGCGAAGGAAACATGACCTACCTGAAGGCAGTGAAGGGCCAATGTGTAACACTGTTTCACCAACCAGGATCTGGTGACCAGTGCGGAGGTCTAGCGTCTGTCCTGGAACTGAGGGTGTGAGGAACTGGACGGGAAGCCAGTCCAACGCAGCCAATCCCCCCAACACACAGTGACCATTCTGCCTGAAACACACTTCTTTGGACCGAGCTGGATCCGATCCCGCAGGCCAACATCAGCCCCTCGTCCCGACTGACTGGCTCACTACCTCACTATGGCCCCGAATCACTGCGACTTCAGTATCATGTTTACCAGTTCAGTACTGGTGTAAAAACAGCAGCGCAGAGAGACAGGCGATAAAAAGCAGACAGAAGCAGCCAAAGGTCAGTTTGTTCCCCGCTTACCTGTAGAAAACAGCCTAAACTCCCACATCACACAAAAATACAACAGAATCATTTTTCTTAAAGAAATCATTTTTTTCCCTCAATTGTTCTTTGTATTTTTAACAGCATATTGTACATATATGGAAGAAGCTACTGTTGGCAACAGCCTCACTGTTCTGTCCTTGCAGCAACACCTCCTCCTCCGTGTGGCAACAGCCTCGTTGCTATGGCAACCTCGGCACAGACACAACCCCGTTGCTATGACGATGGCAGAGAATCCACTCACCCGGAGGCGATGAGGGCGCGGGACTGCGCCACAGCGATGCGCTGGAGAGCCGGGCGGCTAAGCCCTGCCAGGGCGGCACGGGTCGGCAGGGGGGCGGTGCAGGCTGCAGCCGATCCTGTGGGCCGAGGGGTGGGGCCGGGAACAGCCGGGGACAAGGATGAGGTGGGTGTGGTTGCCGTGCAGATGAGGGTTGCTGTGGGCATCACCAAGACAGAGGAGGATGAAACAGAGGTGGGCAGGGCAGAGGTGCTGGGTGGGTGAAGGTGGTGGGACGGTGGCAGTGGAGGCGGCGGCAGCCGGGGCAGCGGGGGTGGGGAGCGCACAGAGGCCCCACCCAGCAGCGAGAGGGAGTGGCCAAAGCCAGCAGGGGCCTTGTGCTGCGACAGGGAGCGGGTAACAGACAGCGGGTGTGGCAGAGTATACGAGTATGAGGTGGACACGGTAGCAGTGGCAATGGCACGGCCCCCAGGGGGCCCCTTGGGGCTTGGCAGCTTGTTATGAGGGGTGCGCCGGCCCAGCGTTTGTGCCATAGCGCTCGCCTTCACACTCAGGACCAGCATACATTGTGGGCAGGTGCAGGGCTGGCCCAGGGCACTTGGCGAGGACACAGACAGGGTCCCGGTGGGGTACGCCGCTGCACTGCTCCCCAGGACCCCCACAGGCCCAGACCCCCAAGCCCTGGACAGTGGCCCTGCCACCAGCGGGTAGGTGAGGTCTGAGCGCCTCTGGATGCGGCGCCGCCGCTGCGTCTGCCGGTTGATCTGGGTCATGGTCTGGAAGTCGATGAGGTAGCAGAAGCCGAGGGGCGCCAGGTCGAGCCACGGCTGCTGGCGATCCCTTGCCGCCTGAATGGCCACGCCCACCTCCATGTCATAGGGTGTCCAGGAGCCACCATCGTTCTCCCACTCCCACACCCAGCCGCGGCCAGGTGCCGACGTCGGCTCATAGTAGCTGCGCCGCACTGGACGCAGGGTGCCTGGGGGGGCCACACACAGACAAACTGGTCACTCAAGTAATGTTTTTGCATTGTGGGAAGAAAGGAGAGGCCAGGGCCCCCAGTAACAGGGGTTCATCAAGGTAAACAGTGTATCTGGGACAAACTTACTGTGACATTTGCCTGTAATGCACAAGAGAGTAGAAAGAGGGAAGACATGGCTCTGTGTGTGTGTGTGTCTGCAGAGCTGCACTAGCCACCCCCCTCCCACAACAATATTCCCCAGACAACTGAGGAGATACCCCCCAGAGCCCCTCAGTATTCAGCCCTTTCTGTCCCTGAGGAGGTGGGGACATTCCTCTGCCCCTCCCCCATTGCACATCAATCACTCAGTTCCACTGGGGGGTTGGGGGGCATAATGGGGCCTCAGACAGAAGTGGGGGGGCAAAGTCCCCACAATTCCAACAACCCCTTTATTCACAGTGAGTCTCTTTGTCTGCAAACTCATCCCTGTCATCATTATCATTGTCAGTGTTCATCTGTTGGTCTTTGTGAGATTTGTGCCAGTTCCCCAAAACAGGGTCGTTTTTACGTATCGACCCGGATCCTGTAGGGAGTTGGGGTTTGAACCCTTGGCTTCCACTGCTAATGAACCATTACACTGCTGGGTATCTGACCTCCTTAATGCGGAGCTGCGTCACATGATGGTCACAGGGTAGGGGCACAATGGTGGAGATTATGAGGAGGGCCCCCTGTGGCCACATGACTGACCACCCCCCAGAACACCCACCACAGCCTCCTTCTGTATCATGTTCAGCTGGCTTTGTGTGTGTGTGTGTGTGTGTGTGTGTGTGTGTGTGTGTGTGTGTGTGTGCGCGTGTGACAGCGAGGGAGAGAGATGCTGCAAAGGGGGTGTGGCCTGTAGGCAGAATGACCTAATTGGTTATTTAGTCCAGCTGCTAAGATGTAAATAAGTGAGCGAGGTGAACTTCTGCTACTTTCCTCCACAGCCACCTGTAATGTGAAAGCAAAACCTCCGCCCCCCACCAAGCCTCACCTGTGTCCTGGCGGAACTGGTGCATGGAGTGCAGGTCAATGATGTAGGGTGCGAGGCGACTGTCCACCTGTCCGAGAACGACGCTGCCCCCGCGGGGGTCAGTGCGCGCCGCCGCCTCAATGTGGTGCGACACGGTGGCGCTGTAGGGCCTCCAGCGGCCATGCTCATTGAGCCACTCCCACACGACGACGGCCGAGGCGAGCAGCATGGCGGCTGCGACACACACACACACACACACACACACACACACACACACACACACACACACACACACAATTAGCGGCCTGTGGAATGACAGTTATTCACTCTCTACCTGTTTACCCTGATATTTAGCTATAGAGACATACAGTGTAAATATTTGCCTTGAATAATTCTTCTCTCACATACCCACACAACTGGTTGATCTGGGTCGGCAAAGTAACACAGGTGTAAATCTGAGTAAACAATAAGCAGCTGTGGGAGGGATGGGGTGGTGCTGATCACCTGTGATTATGTGACCAACGGGAAACATTACACAGGTGATGACAGTCGGACGCACAATGACAGCGACACACTCATGAAATCCCTGTGTTTTACCATACTGGAGGACAAAATACCACACCTGAGGCCCACAGTCAGTTCACATCACACTGCGACAGAGAAACAGTGCGATCAACAGTGTGTGTGTGTGGAACTGAAGTGCAGAATATAAATTAGCGGATTAAATAACAGAAGCACAACAGATGTGAGATCGTCAGAGGACAGGGTGGTAACGGTGTGGTAAACGTCCGGTAAATATGGTAAAAGTGTGTGTGAGGAAACCCCCGCCTTCAGCTCAACGTCGACCCCCGGCTTTACCGCAGAAAGCAGAGTAACGGCAGTACGAACGCGGTGAAGAGGTGCGATCCCTCAGACGCGGGTGGAGAGCTGAGATTTATTATTTACCGCTCGCGCTCGGCTCCGTCGCGGCTCCTCCGCACAACTCAGCGCTTCGCCGAACGAACATCCATTGCTGCCGTTTCTGCTCCAGTGGAAACAGCGCCGCTCCGCCGACCTGCGGGCCTCCAAGTGGGCGTGGCTCTGGGACCCGCGTCCGCCCCCCCGCAGCTCCCCATATGGCTGCCGGAGGAGCCGTTTCCTTCGCGATTAAATAACGTTTATAGCCTTTTCATTCATCCATTCAGCTCCGTTCGCCTTTGTGCAGCTCGAACTGAATGCAAAAACATTTTATAAATAAAGAGAATTTAAACTGTCGTTTTGTTTATATTCATAACCGCATCTTGGTGGGAACCAGCCGGTGAGGGACTTTAGTGGTGCTTTGGCGCCACCTGGTGGTGTCTTTGGGAAACGATTTTCTCGACAGACACGTGAAGAAGCTGATCCATATAACAGATCGTATTTATATTTATATTGTAACGTCGGGTCGAATTGTGGCTCTCATCATACTTTGTTGTGTGCATAGTTAACGTGTCCAGCCGTGATAGGAAGTCTAAAGCTTGGCAATGACCCTAAGGCTGTGTTGTGTTTATATAGTAGTTCAATACACAGCCACCTGATTTCACTATCGGTTTCTTTCTTTCTATCGCTTCTCTGCCGTTTGACTAAGATCAAATTACCACCAGGTGCTAGGTTTTAGCTGGAGTGGAGGGGAGTCTAATGCGTAGTTAGTGAGTGGCTTGACTGCTGCTACCACGGGGTGAACCTTCACTCCCTTGAAGGATTTTATTTCTTGGTTTTAGCCAGGTTAGCCTAATTTTTCTGTCTAGGGAAAATCGACACTAAAACCGTGCTTGCTAAAAGCCTTTTATTGGCCAGTACCAATGGCGTCGTGGGGAGAAACCTGTGCCCTCAAGCAGCATCGCCCAATTTCTCACAGTTTCTCCACGGGCGTTACAATGACCGCCACTTTTATACATCGAATAAAGCCATAGTAACAGTTAAACAAACCATGGTAACAATAAACAAGATAGTTGATGAACACAAACTACAAACTCATAGTAACAGTAAATATCAGTAGTTAATACTCCTGAGCTATTAATAGTTTATCATTAAACAGTTAAACAGAAATAGCTGAAACATAACAACAACCAAACAAATTCCATAGCCAAATTCCAACAACATCTTTTTGGCATGTCAACATCCTTTAAACATTGTTACATTCTAAGCACATTGCTACAAACAATATTGGTCATGACCTCTGAACTCAGTAAACAGTATTGGCTATAGACATCTTGAGCTTACTGAACTCAATGAACACATGGCTGAACATAGAGAATGGTTAAACATAAGGAATGTCTTCAATTTTACTCTCACACGTGGTTAGCCGGTGGCTTGTCCGCTGCTGCCACAGGGTGACCCCGGATTTTATTTTTTAGCACCTTTTATTAGATTTGAAGCTTTTAGTTTAGGGCCTCTTAAAGCCTTTTTAAAGGCCATGCTGGGGATGTCGAGTACATCTCTAAAGACATCGGTGGGAAGGAGGACGACAATGTCAGCGACCATGGAGAACAGGAAGGCACTGAAGATGATGAGCTCGGCGGGGACGAAGACTTCTCTAGCGGAGGCACGGACTGCAGCGGCAAAGAACATGGTTGGGGGGCAGGTGGGACTGCAGGTCCCCTGCCACGAAGAATCTTCTTCAGGAAGAGCAGCAGAGGACTGAAGAAGGGATCACCACTGGCCCTACAATGCTGAGGCCAGTGTGAGGCCAGTCGGCAGAGGACCAGTGGCGGAGGTGGTGGCTGAAGCAATGGACATGGCGACGGCAGCGGCTACGGCAGTGGTCCCATCTGTGGCAGCCAGGCGTGAAGACAGAACCCCCACTGCCCAAGCTCGAGGTGCAGAAGAGAAGCGGGAACTTTTGTCCTCCACCAAACTGGGGCACAACACCTGGTTTTGGTGGAGAAGAACTGAGAGAGCGGTGGACTTCTCGGACCGGTCCAGTTGTATCCAGGAAGTCGTTTTCCGAGTGTTTGGCCTGGCCACAGGACACACCATTTGCGTTCAACGTAATGGACCCCAGCCCTTTGTTGAACCTGACGGTCCTCGCCGAGGAGACCTACCAGAAGGTAGTAGAGGTTTGCAAGCTGGAGAAAGAGAAGGGGTTGAAGAAGTTCCAGGTGGAGCAATTGTGGTGGATGGACCAGAGGATCATTACGGTCCACATCTTTAACCCCTTTGTCCCTACCGAGGCGGTTAAGGCCTTCCTGAAGGAGCACGTCGACCACCTCCCTGGCCACAGGGAATTGCGGGATGAATTTGGGATCTGGAAGGAAGGAAGAGACAATATCAAGTTCGTTTGCTCCCCAACCCTGCGGCCCCCAACAGACTTCATCATCTGCCAGCGTTCTTCCATACCGGAAATAATAAGGGGTACCTATTCTACCCACAGCAGCCTCCCTTCTGCTGGACCTGCCAGGGTAGAGGGCATACTGGAGAAGCGTGCAAGAACATGAAGTGTCGTAATTGCCTGGACACCGACCACTTTGTCAGGAACTGTAAGGGCCCCCACTGCTGCAATATCTGCAGGAGTGATGATCATCTGGCCCGCCTCTGTCCCCAGTACAGGCGCTCATATGCTAACACCCTGTCGGGCAACAGGGGGTCTTTGGCCAAAATGCTGCAGGACCTGACGCTGAGAGGAAGCAAAGAGTTGGAGGCGGAACTGGAAGCAAAGGCGGGGGCAGAAGTGGACCTTGACGTGGTCGGAGAGATTCAGGCTTTTAGCCCTGCCCCTACCCTGGGAGACCTCTTGAAAAGGAAAAAAGAAGATTCCCAGTCTGGGAAAACAAAGAAGAAGAAAAGGAACAGCAGAAGGGGGGCTAGACAGCCCAAAGAGGACTCCTCGGATGAAGGCCAGGACCGATGCCCCTCTCCACGATAGATGAATGATGCTTGGGTCACAAGGTGGCCCCCCTCGACATTCCCAAACCAGGGACTTGAAGGAGAACTGCTTTCATCTCTTTCTTCTGGTTCGGAAATGTACGCAGATGACGGCAGAATGGTAAAGAATGTGTGGCCGGTCTATTTTCTTTGGGGAGGAGCTTTTTAACGGCCAACTTTTACCATCTTAGCGGTTTTATTTTCTTAATGTCATACTCCAGTGGCTGATTTTAAAGTTCTGACTCTTAACGTCAGGGGTCTTACAAACTTAGTTAAATGAACTGCTCTGTTTAATCAGCTCTCGTCCTGTGCCTTTAACCTGTGTCTTTTGCAGGAAGTTCACCTCCGGGACCAGCGGGACGTGACTCTCTTCTCTCGGGAATGGAAGAAGGGTGAGTCCCACTGGAGCGTAGGTGGTATCCACTCTACAGGCGTGGGGATACTTTTTGGAGACCACGCCTCAACCTCAAGTTTAGGATGGAGATAGATGTCACTCAGTGGGGCTACACAGAAGCCAAAGAGACGTTGAAAGGTCTCTTTTGGCTGGAGCCCCAAGGTTCCTGTGGCATCTTCTCCATCCTGGGTAAGTAACATGCGTCCTTTTTTTTGCATACAAAGACCAGCTACCCCTATTTTTTGATTAGTGTATGTGATACATTTTTTGTGTGCGTTTACGTTTTATGTTAGGTATAGGGTTTTACGTATTTATTCACTTTTATATATTTAGTTTTACATTTCGAGTATTTATTTATGTATATACTATGTATGTGTTTCTTAGCCATTCTGTTTATTTATTTATTTGTTTGTTTGTTTATTTAAATTTATTTATTCATTCATCTATCTAATGTATGTTTAGTTATGCTAGTGTAGTTTAGCTCTTTTCATTGAAGTGGGTGTTTGTATGGTCTGGTGTTTATATTTATATTAATCCGTTGTTTGATTGTGGGTCTCTTTGTTTATAATCATGTGTGTTTGTCTTTAGTAGTTTCTAGTTTAAAAGGGGAAGATGTTTGTACGCCCACAAAGGTAGGTTGGGTATGGCAGCACCCTGGAACAGGCCAGGGGACCGCCCCTCTTCAGCAGTGGAGTCTGCCGGTAAGTTTTCTTTAAACTTTTAGTTGGAGCCTTGGGGAATGGTCTTAACTGTTTCAGAATGATACTGTCATGTCTGTAAATATTAATTAATTTTAAACTTGGGTTTTATTATTAGTTTTAATTTTTACATGACGGTTTTAATTATTTATTGTAGTAGTTTTAGAAGTTTCAATAAAGTTACAGATGATGAACGGAGAGATTATAACTGTCATGTTGAACAGTTTGGTGGTGCTTGACACTGTCAATGCAGGTCCATTCTGATCCTTTCTTTCGATGACAGAGTAACACATCGCCAGTGAAAGCAGTAAAGTAGTAGAACTGCAGAGGATCAGAAAAAGTAATAGTTTGCATGAGGCAGGTGGGCAGATATCTGCTCAGATACCCTGATCAATGTACAGTCTCAGTTTATGTGTTATTTGATGCTCAGTTCTGATGTAAATGGTCCAGTACAACGAAAACCAGCTTCAACAACTTCTAAAAATACATTTTATCATTTTGGATCCAACATTTTTTCCCCATCAGGCTGATATTTAAAGGGGTTTTTGAAACTAGAAGCTCCAGGGATTCTGTAAGAGTTGCTGATGAACATAAAAAAATCAACTGCCTCCAGCTGATCAGCTTCTCACACGTCCTCTTGCCCTTAACATGCAAAACCTCATGTTGTAGCTGCTCACTCATTCATACTTATTTAGTGAAATTGAGCCCCCTCCGAAGACCAGGGAGCTCTACAGGTCAGCCTTTAATCTGCGGGTCTTGGGTTCAAGTCCTTGTTTGGGTGACAGGCCAGTGTAGTTTGTGAGAAAACAGCTTGGTTCCTCTGTCTTGTGAACAAGATGATCATAGTTCCTATATAACAGCAGCCCTGATAACCAAATAAATCTGCATTTATTTGCTATGGTGTAAAACCTCCAACACTTTTCAAATGTTTAACTTGTTTCTATTATCAGGTCATTGACACCAGCAGCTCCCTTTGTCCCTCAGAACCAACCACCCACCAGCAGATACCCACACTTGTTCCAGGTTAGGCAAATTTTTGTAAACAACACAAGACCCCAGGGATACTGTGACAGTCGCTTGTGAACATAAAGGAATCAACCACCTACCAGCCTACCTACCTACTGGCGCATCTTTCTGCCCTGAATGTTCTGTGGTGAATGATGTCGTGAGAGTCTGGATTGTTATGTGGTGGGGTGTCAGCCTTCCTCCTAATGGAGAAACTTGAGGCTCCAGGGACTGTGTCACTGAAGTGTCAGTCACTTCCGCCTTCCAGTTGGTCAGTTTCTAACACATCGTTCTACCCTCAGCACGTGATGTCAAAGGAAATTTAGATGGAGCAAAAGAAGCACCTATTTTATTCTACAGTCAGAATCAGTGCGTACGACACATCGGGGGGGAACCACATGGTCTCCCCGGACAAAGAAAGGGGTCTCCTCAAATAGACATACCAGTGTGGGTGGAGTTACACAATTTTAGGAACAGAAAAGTAAAACAGAAGATGGATGTGTTAATGCCAGTGTTTACAAGCTGAGTTGAAGGGGAGGAGACATGTCCTGGTTAAATGAGAGTCGGAGGTTAGTGATGATGAGGGAAGGTCACACAGGACAACTTGCAACACAGACAGGTTCAGTGCAACTTGCCTAAACCCTTTGAATTCATTCACAGTGGTGGGGTCATATTAGCACAGGGACAACAGGCCAGACGGACTTGCAGCACTGAGGCCCTGGACAAGAAACCGCTGAGTCGCTTCTACTCCCTTTGGAGACTCAGGTCCTTTAAGGTGTACAGGTCATATTGCAGATGCAGTAACTGGTTCAGTCCTCCACACTGGGATGCTGGGACAGCAACGTCTCCACAGCTGATGCCAACAAGGTGAAGGAGATAATGAGGAGGCGGCCTGAGGGTTCCCACCAGAGGGTGGGGGTTCCCGCCCCTGAGGACCGACTGACAATCTGTGCACCTGAGATCTACCTGCTGCTCATCTTTTACAGTTTCATTTTCCCAGCTTCACCCTGTTGCTGACGTTCATCCCCAGCCGACCGCGGTCGTCACTGCCGGCTCTCGTGAAGAGCTGACAGGACCGAGCCGATGGTCCACATGACGAACGGGTGAGGTGAGGGACGTGAGCCCATGTCCCTGACATGTCCCCAACCCCCAAAGGGCAGAGTTTAGTGAAGAAAGCAGAGCTCAAAAACATCCCTGAGTGAAAAAAAACCACAAAATGCCGGAGGAACTGAATAGCTGTGAGGTTTTATTGCGGAGCAAGATGTTAGACAGAGAAATAAGCGGCGCATGTAGGAGATACAGGATGTTCTAAACATCACCCTGTCTTGGTCAAGCTCTGTACTTCATCCACGATTATTACCCTGCAGGCTGTCTATACCTGACAAGTTGTGCATGGAAATGGAGATGACTGATATCAATGCTGGGTCCTGCTCACACATTGTACAGTGCAGCTATTATCCATAGTGAGAGAAGAAAGTTGATCAAAATATAGAACTGAAGAAGCAAGACATTCATTTGCTGCTTATTTCTAAAGCCACCTGGTAGTTTTAGCTGGTTCTGCACAGCAGCTCAGGTTTTATTCCTGTTCCACTATGACCGGAGCTTCAGGTGGGTTCTGCTCAATGGCTGGTGGTGGAGATGCATACAGGGCATCCAGCTGTTTCTGCACATCATCGTACTGCTTCTGCCACTTCTCCTCTGACAGGGAGGAAGGGTTCGCCTCCAGGAACTTGTAGGCGTCCTTAGACTGAATGCTGAAAGCCCCCCTGACCTTCAGACACGTGACACCGAAGTTCCCCCAGGCCTGGGTGACGACACAGACATATTATTAGTAAATAATTACAGTTATGACTTATTTTGTACGTCCAGCCCTGTTTGCACGTGGTGTACGTTCTATTACCCTTTGTGCCGAGTCTAAAGATGTTATAACGTCATCCTTCCACTCTTCTAGGTCTTCTAACATGTCTTCTCCAGCAAAGGTCTTCTGCTGAAGGTTTTCCAGCATCACACTAACTCCTTCCCAGAATGCCTTGAGCTTCAGGAGGATCTGCTGGATCCTGGACAAACACTTCTGTACTTCGTTCAGATCTCCAGTATCAGGGATGGTTCCTGGAAAAGACCAGCAAAACAACAGGGTGTTCATTAGAAACTTGACAGCTACGTTGTCCATCTGAGCACAAGCTATTGGAACATGGTGAAGCAGAAAAAGGAACCTGAGACACACCCAATGTTTTATTCAGCTTTGAAAGTTCCATCCGCACTGGCCTCATGTCACTCTCTAGCTTCCACTCCTCCTGGACGAGTGACTGCTTCTCCTGTCCCAGCTGCTTCAGCTTCATCTTCAGAGTTTGAATGGCCACATTGTCACCAGGCTCATTGATGAGTTTCTGACAGGAATTGACTAGCCACCCGATGATGGGAACCACTGCAGCTGCAATGCTAAACTTCCTATTTCTTGAGGCGATATCTTGCACCAACTTCTCCAGCTTTGACTGTTCATTCTCTATGTCTCTTTCAACCTTCTCTACCTTTGTCCTCATATTCTTCAGCCTCTCTTCCAGTTTTTTCATTTCTTCTGTCAGAGCTTCAGTTTCCCTATTTAACTTGGTTTTTTTGGCTTCAGTCTGGATCTTGGTTAAAACGACGTCACTGGCTGTGGATCCAACTTCTTTGTCCAGCTTCTCGTACCTGATGAGACAGTGACCAGAACGAGCCTGTAAATCAGGGACGTGTGAAACGGCGACAACTAAATACGTATAAACACATTTCAGTAGAGCATCATATCGTCACTGCACAACAATTACTTCTGAACCATCTCATCGACTCTTCTGATGATGTCCTCAATCCAGCGTCTGGCCTTCTCCAGATACTTCACAGCAAGTACGGGCTTGTTCTTCTCAATCACTTTCTTCAGCATTGGGATCAGCGTGTTCACCATGTTGTCGCTTGTGCTCACACACTGAGGGAGAAGCAGAAACGGTCAGCAGGCTGCAGTGTGGAGGCGGACAGAATGTTTGAGCTGCTGTCTATTTCTATGTTGTGTAAAGCCATGTTGTCCAGGTACATTCTGGCGTGTTTCAGTGCTCGTGAAGAGATGCGGCATCTATCTACTCGTCTGCCTGATACTGTCCCAAAACTGATGTATTCACTGAAACAAGAAAAAATCAGAGAAATAACCTTCCTCACCGGTTCTCTTGACAGGTAATATCATTACGACTGAGGTTGTTGATTTAATATGCTGACCAACAGCTCGCAGGAGAAGATCTGCCAACTACCAGCGAGTGTCGGCTGACGTGAAGACGGTGAGAAACTTCTCACCTGGTTGAATTTATTTTGCGTGCGTGTGTCNATGTCAGCTGACGTGAAGACGGTGAGAAACTTCTCGCCTGGTTGAATTTATTTTGGGTGCGTGTGTGTGTGTGTGTGTGTGTCTGTGTGTGTCTGTGTGTGTCTGTGCCTGTGTGTGTGTGTGTGTGTGTGTGTGTGTCTGTGTGTCACAGTGAGTACTGACATCTCACCCAGCAGCAGTGTGACTGAAGCAGCGGGAGGCACCTGGAGCAGCAGAGCTGCAGACGAGGAGAAGAGCTGCTGGGAGTCGGTGGCTCTGGACCGTATCAGTCTCTCCAGCTCCGGGAAGTTGGCCATGCACAGGTACGACTGGTGGAAGAGCAGGGCCGTTTTCTGGGCCGAGGGCAGCATCTCCATGATGCTTTCGCCCCCAAAACTGTTGCATACAGCCATCTCTGAGCAAGTGGATGGATCCAAGTCTGGGGCTGTGGCCCATGAAAAGGCAAAAAAAGTTATTTTATTTATTTATAAACTTGTTTTTTCTTTCTCACAATAGCAGTAATAAGTCTACTTGTTGCTCTTGTAAAGGGCAGAAAAAGCGCAACTGAACAACAGCTGCAGCAAAACTCAGGTTCAGTTTGGTTTGAGGGACCAATTATCTTGACTGAGATGAATGAAACGTTCAGTATCTTTCAGCTGTGGTTCTTTCCTGGTCTCCTCCACGTGGACGGGACCAAAGGTGAACGAGAGAGTCGAGGCCGTAACCAGTCAACCTTCTACTCCCTGTGGAGACTCAGCTCCTGATCCGAAATACTGACCAAGTGACGACCAGGACTATAAACCACATGAGTGTGAGGATTGTGGGGCATCGAGAGGCCCTGAGTGACAGTGACAGCAGCTCCCAGGTGTGTGTGTGTGTGTGTGTGTGTGTGTGTGTGTGTGTGTTCCTCATGCTGCTGCTGACAAAGTGCTGTTTACACCTGTGGATGAACTTCCACAAAACGCCCACTTCTCTCCCACAGACACCTCTTTCTTCTCTACAGTCGGCCACTTTATCATGAAAAGTGGTTTTTGTGAAAAATACACTGTAAAAAACTCTCATGTTGGAATAATAGTGATTCATTGCTGAAGTTGCAATGCGTTTTCTATCACGTGAAGCAACATTAAATAAAAAATGTTCGGATTTCAGCTGTTGCCTTGAAATGAATTCTGTTAATCCAGACAAACCTTTAGCACCTGAAAATTTCTGTATATTGTGAAGATGAAAATCAGCTTTACCTGCCATGGTTGAGCTGCTCCTGTGTCTGCGGTGGACGCTGTGTGAGCCGAGTCTCTCCTGCCTGGTACACGCTGGTACACACACTTATATAGACGTCTCGGTTTCAATATGTATCATTGCTGCTGAATCCCAGCCAGTTTCTCCACAGTCACATGGTTTATAATAAAGATGCTTGACTGCTTGGCCACTTTCACTCAGAAGAGCCTCTCCCCGTTCATTCTTACCTAGGCGACTAGTTCCTCGTTGAGAGCCTGTTCATTCCTACCACTCACTCATTTATGTTTACTTAACAAAGATAAGTTCTGCCAACGGTCTACAGAACTTAATAGATAATGCATCAGACTTTTCACCTTAGGGTCCAGGGCTCAAGTCTCTGTTCAGGCCAGTGCAGTTTACAAGAAAATGGTTTGGTTGTTCAGTCTTGTGACGAAGGTGATTGTAGTTCCTTTTTAACAGCAGTCCTGATACCCAAATGAATCTGTGTTCATCTGCTGCGACGTAAAGCTTCCAACGCTTTTCAAAAGTTTACCTTGCTTCTATTATCAGATCATTGACACCAGCAGCTCCCTTTGTCACTCAGAACCACCCACCCAGCAGCAGGTACCCACACTTGTTCCAGGTTAAACAGTATGAAGGTGCAGGCTGGGTTAACGGGTTCATCGTGAAATGGTTGTCTGAAATGTTGCTTTCACATCGGTTTCGTTCACAGTCTGCAGTGAAGGAAAGGAATGAACCAAGTTGCAGACGATCATATTCAGCACATTTCTCTGAATCTGAGGACACCGTTCACCTTAGGGGAAACCTGCAGCAGTCATCCAGCCCTCAGAGGATTACAGGTCCTGCATGATTGACACCAGTGAAGGACAAGCAACGGTCGTCACCTCCTGAAGACCAAAGAGGACCCAGCCACTTTTAAGCTGCAGGAGCAGCTAGAGAAAGATACCACCATAGACCCCAACCCACATTGGAATAGAGATGCACTGGACAAGAGCGTTGCCAGCACAGACTCACTGGCCCCCACTTACCTCAGTAGCTGTTCAGGTCAAGGCTGAAGCCCAGAGACATTCTCAACGCGTGACATGTAAAGGGTGCAGGCAGTTCACCGCCCTGGATCAGCTGTTCTGAGTTGACTGTAGTTCATGCAGAAAGTTTGCGTAAATTATCCTTTTGTGTACATAGTTGAGTTACCCCAGTTGGAACATTGATGTTCAACCCACAAGTTTGGTGAAGTGGATTCTGGGGAATGCGGTGTGGACGGCTCCACCACAGGACGGGAATAGGGGTAGTGGGGTGGTCTTCATGAGGTTATGTCCATGTAAGAAAGGGAAGAATGTTCTTTTGCTCTTGCTTCCTGTTGTTGGTTGTCTTTTTGCAAACACACCTTGGACGCTCAAGTCTGCCCCTGTTTGGACCAGCTGGCATCTTGCATTCCAGAGCACCTGCTTGGTCACACTTATCAGCAGCCACACCTGAGCAACCTTGGCCTTCTGAACACCAGAGTTCCACCCCTTCAACACTTTATTGTACATCAAAACCAAAACCAAAAGGTGTGAGTGAGGGTTTCCCTCTCCCCACAACGGGTCCGCGGACAGTGCGGGTGGCTGGACAGATGGTGCCTGTACAGTGTGTCCCTCAGTGGCAACTTACCCAAAAGGCACCACCAGTTCAGGTCCTGCAGGTGGTGATCGAGCTCCTTTGGTTGAATCCTGGACCAGGTGCCGTCCTCGAGGCCCAACAGAACTTGAGTCCCCCTCCTTCTATAAGGCCCTGTGTCTGAGGAGGGTACCTGCCTTGATCCCTGCTGCGGTGGTCTTACTCCACTGAACAGTATGCCTGTAATGAGCAGGCCGGGTCTCGGCGTTCGGCCCGATGTTAGTCCAGGACTTCACCAGGTGACGCATTGGAGGGCCTAGCCAAAGATGCACAAAGTGCTGATGGGGATGTTCCAATAGAGCTACCAGATGGTTACTAACATGGGAAAAAAAGAGGCAATCCAGTTTCGAGGTGATATCTGGCACCCCCCCCCCTCCTTAGGAAGGTACATGACTTCCCTCCTCATGTACTCGTACCTGCCCCCCCAGACAAGATTGAAAATGTCCTTCCTAAGGCCTCTTCTCATTGATAAGGGCAGGGGGTCCACCTGTGCTAAGTACAACAATGTGGGGAGGACGTCCACCGTCAGGACCAAAATTTTCCCTATAAAGGAGAGGGACCTGGTCCTCCACAATCCTATTTTCCGTCTAGCCTTTGCCAATCATTCCCTCCAGTCCACCCTGGCCGTATCTTCCACAAGGAAGGTATCTTTTCTGGGAAAACCCCCGATGTTGTCGGCCCTATTTTTCCAGCTGCCAAAATACTTGCTGAGATTCAGCGCCGTGCCGGAAGCACGTCTGAACAACTTGACCAGGTCCAGCGCCTGACTGAGAGAAACGGTCTGAACACACAAACAACATAGTGTTGTCTGCGAACTGGGCCAGCTTCATGACTTCCCCACTGCTTCCCAGCAGGAGAAGACTGTTGATTCCGTGAATGGTGGCTGCCAGTGGCTCGATGTAAAGAATGTAAAGGAACGGGGAGAGTGGGAAGCCCTGCCTCACTCCACTAAGCTGGGGCACCCACCCACTGAGGGAGCCGTTGATGGTGATGCAGCTACCTACCTTCATGTAGAGTGTTTGCACTCATCCCAGGAACTGAGGGCCAAAACCCATCTTCCTCAAAGTGTTAAACAAGAAGCGGTGGTCAGCCTGATCAAACGCCTTCTCCTGGTCCAGGCTGACCAGCGCTAAGGAGACCTTTTGGTCTTCCACCAAAAGGATGGCGTCCCGAACCAGGTGCTAGTTCCAGATCGCTGATTGCCCGGGAACCCCACCGGTCTGATCCCTGTGCACTAAATCGGCTATTACCCGCTTCAGGTGCTTGGTTAGGACCTTCACGATAAGCTTTGCATCTACGCAGAGCATTGTAAGGGGCCTCCAGTTGGCAAGGTCGGCTTTATCACCTTTCTTGTACAATAAGGAGAGCACCCCTGTCCTCATACTTCTAGTCAATATGCCCCGGCTAAGTATCTCCTCAGCTACATGCAAAAACACCGGCCCTAACACATCCCAAAAGGTAGAATAAAATTCCCCCAGCAGGCCGTCGAGGCTGGGAACCTTACGCCGGTTCATTTTACCAAGCACTTCAGTCAGCTCACTCAAAGCGATGGGGCTTTCCAGGCTACCAAGGGCGCTCTGGGGGAAGCGAGATGACACCTTATCTAAAAAGCTCTTTTCACCGGGTGAGTGTTCCTAACTTTAAAAAGGTTTTTATAAAAGCAAGAATGAACCCCCAACATTCGGGCTGTATTGGTGAAGGATTCCCTTTGCGAGTTCCATAGGGAGGTAAAACCTCACTTACATTTCAAATCCTTCACTTTATTAAAAAATTAGGAGGTATACTTCTCATTTTCCTTGACCTCTGTCACTCTGGCGCTAAACAAAAAGGCCCTGGCCTGCTGCTCATGCAACTGCCTCAAAGCGACCTTTATCTCCACGGCCCTTTCATAATCAAAAACACCTCTGTTGTTGTGGCAGGAGTACAGCCCGTGGAGCTCCTCCTCGAGCCCAGCAATGCAGCTACAAAACAAAGCAGCCCTGCAAACAATAATTCACGGTGAGGGCCTAAGCCTGAGCTCTGACCCCCTCCCACCACTCAGCTAGTGAGGGGTGATCATCCACGGCCTCCTGCCACATAGAAAAGCTATCATAAAACAAGTCCCTATACTCCTTCTCCTGGAGGACCTCCAGATTGAGCTTCCAGTAGCCCTGGCTGTGACTCGGGGTCACAATGGAGATCGACGACTACAGGCCCCGCAGTTGTTGCACCAGGTGACTTTTTAAAACCAACAGTGAAGCTAAAACTGCAAATGAAATGTTTAAAATGTTTAACACTGGCGTCGCCCTTGCCTTCTAAAAGGATGTTAAAGTTACCTCCTATTATCAGACGCCTATTCGTTACACAATGAGGGACCAACTCCTCCAACAGAGTGATGCCGGACCTGACCTCCACCAGAGCGTAGACACACAGTACTCGAATGTGCAAACCTCTCCACGTGACGTCCACCCCCAAAACCCGGCTAGGATTAACGATAAAAGGCCTTACCTTGTCATAGGCGCAGTCTCCAAAAAGTATCCCTATGCCTGTAGAGTGGACACCACCTACGCTCCAGTGGGACTCACCCTTCTTCCATTCCCGAGAGAAGAGAGTCACGTCCCGCTGGTCCCGGAGGTGAACTTCCTGCAAAAAACACAGGTTAAAGGCACAGGACGAGAGATGATTAAACAGAGCAGTTCTTTTAACTAAGACCCCTGACGTTAAGAGTAAAAACTTTAAAATCAGCNGAGATGATTAAACAGAGCAGTTCTTTTAACTAAGACCCCTGACGTTAAGAGTAAAAACTTTAAAATCAGCCATTGAGGTATGACATTAAAAGATTAAAACCACTAAGACAGTAAAAATTGGCCATTAAAAAAGCCCCTCCCCAGAGAAATTTGCTCCAGCTATGCTGTTCGCCATCCTGCCATCATCCATACACATTTCTGAGTTGGATGAGAGCGGTCCACCTCCATGATGTCGAAGGGGGCCGCCTTGTGACCCAGGCGTCATTCAGCTGCTCCAGGGAGGGGTATCGCTTCTGGCCGAGGAGTTGACCGATGAAGCCTCCCCCTCAGGCTCTTTGGCCTCCCTTCTGCTGTTCTTTTTCTTTTTCTTCTTTTTTCCAGATTAGGAATCTTCCTTCTTTCTTTTTAATAATTCTCCCAGGGTAGGGGCTGGACTGAATGCCTGGATTTTACTGACCACACCAGGGTCCTCTTCACTTCCAGGTTTGTCTCTGTCTCCCCTCTCCTTGTCAAGGTGAGCTCTTGTAGTGTTTCAGCCAGAGACCCCCTGCTGCCTGACAGGGCATTGGTGCAAGAGGGCCTATACTGGGGGCAGAGGTGGGCCAGATGACCCTCACTGCTATAGATATTACACCGGCAGGGGACCTTACAATCCCTGGCGAAATGGCTGGTATCCAGGCAGTTGCAGCACTTCATGTTTTTACACACTTCACCGGTGTGCCCTCTACCCTGGCAGATTCGGCAGAAGGGAGGCTGCTGTGGGTAAAAGAGGTACCCCTTATTGTTTGTTATGTTAGAATATGCTGGGGGATGGTGACGACTGTCGGGAGCTGCAGGGTCGGGACACAGGCGAACCTGATATTGTCTCTTCCTGTTCCAGATACCAAATTTGTCCAGGGGCCTGCAAGGAGGTCAATGTGCTCTTTTAGGAAGGCGCTGACCACTTCAGCAGGAAGAAAAGGATTGAAGATATGAACCGTGATGATCCTTCGATCGGTCCACCACAGTTGCTCCACCTGGAACTTTTTCAACCCCTTCTCCTTCTCCAGTTTACAAACCTCCACAACTTTCTGGTAGGTATCTTAGGCAAGGGTAAAGTGGTCCAGTAGTACAGCTCCTGCAGGGGAGGAATGTGCTGCACCTTGGTGAACCCGAGGGAAAACTGGGTGAAATCAGGGTAAAAACTGAGCAGAGAATAAGAGGCCGGAAGTCCTGAGTGGTTTGCCTTTTGTGTGACTGTGACAGCCAGGTTTGCGGGTTTGATGATGTGAATTAGCGGTGATTACAGGGCGGGTGACGTGCAGGTAATCTCGGCCAGGTGGGCCGCGATGCCCTGTGGCTCAGGCAGCAGATGGCCCCCTGGGGATTAGCGCTATAAAAGCCAGAGAGCGGCGAGGGCAGCAAGAGTCGCAGGAACAGCCCAAGGTTCGGCACTCGTGTACGTTGGAACTCCGGAACATTCTGCCGTGTTTCCGTTTGCTTTGGTCTCACTGAAGGATGACGGTCCTCAAGGCACTCGAGTGAGTACACACAGTGTGTGGGGGGGCAGGGCTCACAGACTCGTAGATTCGAATTCTACCTTCTGCTGGAGTTCCCTCGATCACCGTACTGACTCTGGTACAGTAAAAATTACCCTGCTGTATAAACGGGTAGATCTGGGTAGGTGAAAAGTGGCAGGTTTGACCGTGGTTGAACTGGTCAGGATGGCAACATCAGAGGGTGGACATTTGCAGTCAGTTCTTCATCCAGGTTCCACTGCGGAGCCCTTTTCTGGCCAAGTGGTGCTCTTTTCCTCGTATGGGTGCAGTCAGGATGTCACCCCTGTTTCCACTCTTGTGTCTGCCAGAAGTCTGTGTGACCCATCTGCGTGACCAGCTGGGGATTACACCTGTCTGCCTGCTCACCTGCTGCCGTGTGTGNATGGGTGCAGTCAGGATGTCACCCCTGTTTCCACTCTTGTGTCTGCCAGAAGTCTGTGTGACCCATCTGCGTGACCAGCTGGGGATTACACCTGTCTGCCTGCTCACCTGCTGCCGTGTGTGTGTGTGTGTGTGTGTGTGTGTGTGTGTGTGTGTGTGTGTGTGTGTGTGCGTGTGTGTGTGCGCGCGCATGCGCATGCACATGCGTGCTGTCTTTCAGAGTGCCCACTGTCCCCGTGAAGAACCTGAATGGCTCCAGCCCTGTTCATCCGGCTCTGGCAGGTAAGCAGTAACTCCAGACATGGTGGTCGCTGGCACTGCAGTGTGTGTGTGTGTGTGTGTGTGTGTGTGTGTGTGTGTGTGTGTGTGTGTGAGAGAGAGAGATAAACGTACATGTGTCGCTCTGCCACCGAGTGACAGTGTGGCCAAATTCGAATGCTGCAAGCACAAAGAAACATCTCAAAAGCCGAAGTCAGGCTGCTGAATGAAACTCACTATAAACTCTCAGAACCCGGTTGAAGCGCCCAGATCTGTTCTTCACGAGCGCCCCCTGCCTTCACCTCCAGGTATTACAGGCATCTTGATGAGCGCCGCCGGGCTCCCGGTGTGCCTGACCCGCCCCCCCAAGTTAGTTCTGCACCCGCCCCCGGTCAGCAAGAGCGACATGAAGCCCGTCCCGGGACTGGGGCACTGCTGCCGCAAGACCACCAAGAAGCAGATCCGCAAAGGTGGGTCCTGGTCACTGAGAGGAGGAATCTGGGATCGTACACCTAGTTGTCCTGGTGACCAGCTGGCTGGTCCCCCGCCAGGTGGGCCGACGTCTCTGTATCCAGCTCACGCCGGGTTTGTAATCCCGCTGCCCACAGCTGCTCCTCGCATTAACTGCTGCCTTCCCTCCTTCTCCGCTCACAGGGAAAACTCCGGAGGAGGTGGTGAAGAAATACCTGCAGAAGGTGCGCAACCCTCCTGAAGAGGTGAGACCCTCCCGTTGTCTTATTTCAGAACAGGGTGTGTAGAATTTGAAACAATAGTGTGAGAGTAAAATTTTACAGGGTCTTACTGTTCATGTTATTTTCTGTATTCGTGATTAATTCTGTTTGAGTTCAGTCAGTTCAGTGTGAGTTCGTAGTGTTCATGGCCAATACTGTTTGTGTTAATGTAACTAGAACGCTACAATGTTCAAAGAATGTTGCTATGAGAGGATGTTAATGTTTAATTGTTGCTATGCTCAAGCTAGTTTTGTTTAATAGTTGTGATGGTAACCCACTATTTAGTTCAGGTTCATTAACTATTGATGTTTATTGTTACTACGACTTAGTACAATGAACGCAAACTACAATCTTGTTGCCGTGGGTTTTGTTAATATGGGTGTATCTGAAAGTTATAAAACAGAGATGTAACATTGCTCGATGTGGCTCTCTTCTGGAAGTTCACCCCTGCACACACGAACACCCAGTAGAGACTCCTGCAGCCACAAAACAGCATCAGCGCTGTTCCTGAAAATTTCTGCTTTTGCAAGCAGTTTTAGTGTCGGTTTCCCTAGAGAGAAAAAATTTCTTCGATAATAGATGTTATATCTGTCAGCATTTGTACGAGCTGTAAATACTGTGGAAGCAGGTGGAATTGAGGCGGCCCCACCCGACTCATCTGTTCCTGTGCTCCTTACTGCCCCCTGTCGGCGCGTTATTTCCTCAGACGGAACATTTAGAAACTAGATAAGTGAAGAAAATGCTGGAGAAGGGTTGAATGTTGGAAAACTGAGGACTGTGTGATACGGGGGTTTGTTGCGCAGGACAGTAAGAGCACCTTAAAGACTCCTCCTCCTTCCCCAGGACTGCACCATCTGCATGGAGCCGCTGGGGGGCCCCTCCGGCTACAAGGGCCCTGGGGTGGCTGGTGTGGCACGGGCCGAGTCGGTGGGTCGCCTCACCAGGTGCGGTCACCAGTACCACGTCCAGTGCCTGGTCGCCATGTACAACAACGGCAACCGCGACGGCAGCCTGCAGTGCCCCACCTGCAAGACCATCTACGGCGTGAAGACGGGCAGCCAGCCGCCCGGCAAGATGGAGTACCACGTGATCCCGCACTCGCTGCCCGGCCACCCCGACTGCCGCACCATCCGCATCATCTACACCATCCCGCCCGGCATCCAGGTACGCACGCGCCCACACGCGCACGTGCGCACTCACGCACAGAGCACAGCCCTTTAACGCTGCCTGTCACTCTGCCCCCCAGGGCCCGGAGCACCCGAACCCCGGCAAGCCCTTCACAGCCAGAGGCTTCCCCCGGCACTGCTACCTCCCGGACAGCGAGAAGGGCCGCAAGGTGAGTCCCGTTCACGCCTTCGGCGCCAGAGCAGCTGCTTACCGCTTACTTATTCAAAGCGACTCGGGGAGCTCGGCTCCCCCTGGTCGAGACCTGAGCTCAGGTCAGGATCAGCTGACCTTGTGGGCGGAGCCTCGCCGATGCTCCGCCTTCGCGCTCCCAGTGGGCAGGGCCTTGCTAACATTCTGCCTCTGACAGGTGCTGCGGCTGCTGCTGGTGGCCTGGGACCGCAGGCTGCTTTTCTCGGTGGGCACGTCGAGCACGACGGGCGAGTCGGACACGGTCATCTGGAACGGCGTTCACCACAAGACGGAGTTCGGCTCGAACCTCACGGGACACGGCTACCCGGACCCGGGTCACCTGGACAACGTGCTGGAGGAGCTGCGGGCGCAGGGCATCACCGAGGAGGACGGCCTCACCCAGGAGTGAGACGGAGCGCGACACACTCCCGCAGGAGTGCACGAAGAACCCCGCCGAACTGTAGATGCGGAGAGGGGGCGGAGCCTCAGTCAGCCACGCCACTCGGAATTGTGGGAAAGTAGTGGGCAGTCAGCGTAGGACGACCACAGGTCAGCGGTCATATAGCTCGCCTGCAGTGCTAAACAGGTGCTAGGATTTCGGTGGCTCTCGACCTCACCGACATTAACATTTCGACACACCGGGACGCCGTGGAAACGAGAGTCAAAGCGGCAGATGGTCAGATGGGGGGGTGGAAGTTACTAGAATGCAATGGAAATAGGCTGAGATGTACGGTAAATAGGGTAAAGAAGGACTAATTTAGGTTTTTAGTCAATTTTAACTGAAGAATGTGACCAAGATTGACGACACTTAAGTAGCCTGAGCCCAGGGCTGAATGTGTGTATAGCGCCACCCAGTGGTGTTTCTGTTTGCTTCTCAGTTCCAGTCAGACACGACACCTGAAGTTAATTATGTTTTAAAACTGCACTGTAATTTATTGTGATGCTGCATCTTTGATAGTTTTGTACTCGATATGATCTATATATTATTTTGCACGTTAGAATGTATTTTGTCTTCTTTTAATCTCTTCTAGTCGTCATGTTTGCTTGCGAGCGAAGGGACACCTGGACCCTGGGGGGTGATGTCCTTTACCTTTCCATTACCAGAGGAACGGCAGCTGTGACTGGACAGTTTGCCGGAGTTGTGCGATTATGAATATTTAATGTGACCAAACAATCCACACTTTTGGTTAAAATTACCTTTTTGTTGTATTTTGGAGATAATCTAACATTTTTTAGTGTTCAATAAAAGTTGCTGCAGTTTGGAACAAACGTCGGGACTCTCGTGACTTGGTATTTGTCGAGCAGCGACGTCCTCACGGCCTCGCGTCAGGATGCTGATAAATCCACGGTTCTGCGGTTCCTTCACCCCCCTCTGAGTCCCTGACGTACCGCGGTCCTCACCTCGGTCCCCCGGGGCTTCCTGTCCGCCCGGCTCAGCGCGTGACCCCTACGTCACAGGTGCATCAGATGGACACGCACATGCGGTACAGCTCTGTGTGTGTGTGTGTGTGTGGGTGTGTTATTTACAGGTGGGCACCTGAGCAGAGGTGACCATTTAGTGTTTTTTTTGGAATTTCTCAAAAATTTCCTTTTCACTACTTTCCTACAGTTTAAGTTGCCGTCACCCGGTTTTTGCCATCTCCGGTGTCGTAACCTCCACTGTTGGTTTTGTGTCATTTCTGGACTTGTTCAGTTTCCTCTTTCGTACGCAGCGTTTGAACGTGGGCCGCGTTTGTGCCTTTGATATTTACGCGATTTATTACTAACGCTTTTCTTGGTTGCTGTAAAAACAGCGGTGCGCCGAATTAGAACATTTCTGACGGAGGTGAAAGTTTGCTAAATGCAAATGTGTAAGCATTAACAAAACAGTAACTAGTAGACGGGATACGAGCAGTTTTTTGTTCCACACCCAAAAAAGAGCTCTCTGTTGTTATTTAAAACCTTTCTGTTCGAATGCCTCCTTTGTTCGGGCCTTTTGCCAGAAGGGAGCAGCACTGGAGATGTGACAATGGCGACGCTCCCGTACATGTGGAATTCTTGTATAATATTTACTCATTTTAAATCTTTTGTCACGTTCATTTCAGTCTCCGCGGAGCACCAACAAGTGACAATGTCCTTCTTGGGGTTATGAAAATACTCGCATTTCATGACAGACGCCCACCATCGCTTGTTGCCCTGCGGGGCAAAAGTGCCGATCAGCAGGTTTTTCACCGATCGTCTATTAAGCGGATCGTTGCACAACCTTTAAGTCATGAAGGTTATAAGGAAACGATTTTCCCAAAACAAGAGCCAGAGGGCAGTTTTGTTTATACCGTTTCTCCCTCTTTGCCGTGATAAAACCCTAAGTGTGGAGTGTAATAAAGAGCCGCCCCGCTGCTAAAGTCTGCGTGGTTTCTATTGTCATCTTTTCACGTGAAAAATCCGAAAGGCGTATTTGTATGGAGACGTTTGGTTATTGCTGGACATCCCGATGGGCTGTCGTCGCTCCGCCAACCACTGCAAGGCGCCGATATAACAGCAAGACGCTCAGCGGTGGTCCGCTGGTCCACACTCGGGCGTCTTGTCTTCTCACTGGGGTCACTGCTGCTGCGGCAGCTCTCCAACCGAGCGGCGCGATCCAGTGTCCATCCGGAACTGGCTCCGGTCACCCGGCTACCCGTCGGCGTCCTCGTCCCCCGCGTTCACTGCCACCTCGTCCGGGGGCGGGGGCGGGGGCGGGGGGCCGGTTCCCTCGGACCATAGGCGTTTATCGCTCGGCTTATAATCTTTAAAATACTTTATTTCCTAGGTGTAATAAGAATTAAATATATGACAACTTTGTTTTCTTACTGCCAAGTTGGCACGTTAAAATTTCCCGTTTATCGTCTTCTTCGCCACGTTTTATTGCCCAGTAAAGGAAGGTTCTCGTTGCACAGTTAACAACTTAAGTCACTCATCAGTTTTGTGCGTTTCGTGTATTTATATATTTTTAAATATTTTTAAACTCGCAGTCGGTGTTGTAACATTCACTGCAGGGCTGCTGAAATGTTGGATTATGAATGACAGACAAAATAAGTTTGTTTAGACTAACGTAGTTTCCCTTTTCATTCGAGCCGCGAACATCTCGGGAGCAAAAGGACGGGACACGAGCGAATTTATGTCACTTACCAAACGCTGAACAAAAATATCCACGTTTATTACATTTACACCGTGCGTTTCTCCAGACTCGCGTATAAGTCGGTATGAGCAAACGCAGCAGAGGAAGAGCTTTAGACACACAGCCACATTCAAACAGGAAATGCACAGATGATCGGAGCGGTTGGCGTCGGACTGGGTTACGGAGCCGTCAGATGACCCTGAAAGCACGGTTAGAAAAAAAAAAGATGCTAAAATTCTTCTCTCACAAATTGAATATGGAAGAAAAAGCCCAAGTGAATTACAGACATACTGAACAGCAGCGACTCCCGGGAATTTGTCGCTATTTGTCGGACCCTGTTAGGGTTTTCCGTAAAGCAGGGCCGTCTTCACGCCGGTTACCTCGATCTGCAGGTGGCGGCGGGATCGTAACGGAAGAAGACGAACCGGGGGTCCGGCTGCTCGAGCCGCTCGCTCACGGCGGCCCTGCTCATCCAAGCATTAGGGCATTAGTGTATTTTCTACTTCTTGCTTATATTCCTTAGCAGAGTTCCAGGTTCTGATTTTGCCAGACTGTGAGGGGGAACAGAATGAGGAGTGATGGCGTTTACCTGAATACAGTTTATTCGGTTTTTCTGATATTTATAATGCCGTACTGCTAATGCTCACTTCCTTCTCCGCTTACAGTAATGGTAAAACGTGACTAGTTAAAGAGCCGGGTGTCGATTAGTTATACAGCAGCTGCAATAAAAGTTTACAGTGAGGCCACTTGGCTCAGACCTCGTGAAGGCCACGGCTGTTTCCTGGTGTCGGTGCCAGAAAGCAGGACAGGTGTGTATAAAAGGCGCACGGGTTCCCAGCAGCCTGCACTCGCTGCACCCGGGACCCTCGCCTCACCTGGCTAAGGTAACAGTTCCGGCACCTGTCTCTGACTCCCCGTCTTTCGCACCTTGGCACCTTTTAAACCGTGCACGACACGCAGTACGTGCACCTTTTTATATCAGTTCCGTCATCACGAAATGACAAAAGTGCTACGACGGTTTGTGAAACTACACACCTTTTATTCACGCAGCAGGATTATTACTCCGTACAGCAGCGTTTTTACCGGTTACGCTGCTATTCCGTAACCTTCCGCAGCAGGTTTTTTGTTCCGTTGGACATTTTGGGTCAGTTCGACACTTGTTGCCTCGCAGAACCAGATTTTCTTCATCTGTTCGACTTCGTGTGTTAACGTGGTCGCTTGTGCAAAAGCATCCGTTGTATATAGTTCACGCTTGCGCCCTCAGTGCGAGTCACGGTGGTCGAGGTAAATGCGGATCGCGGCCGGATGCTGTTACTCCGAACACTACTATTGACTCACTTCGCTGAAGCTTTTAGACAGTTAAGGCAGTGATTTATATAGCGGGGTCATTCGTACTGTATCATTCCTGTACCTGGGGACTCTGCGGAGAAGCTATAAACATTCAACTATTAATTCAGGTTAATTCTGGATACAGATGTATAACCACAATTCATATCATGCGACGCACTTTTCATCTGGGAATTCTTCACTTTCTCTGCATGTACCGGTCCTTTGGTCCCCTCACAGAGACATTTCACCAGACACCTTCGCTCTGTTCTATGAGGAACAGGTGTATACTGACCGTATATAACACTTGCCAGGTGTTTTGTGCTCGTAAAGCGCTGTGTTAATACCTGTGTTCCCTCTGCCGACAGCACTCCTATTTCTACGACAGAAGAAGAACCTGAGGGAACAGATTCCGTTTTACTGCCTGTAAATCGATCGAGGCAGTTTGCGCCTGCGGCCGCCGGAGCAGTCGGGCCTTTCGTTCACACACGTTAAGCGCACAGGTGTTTAGGGCAGAAGGAGCAGGTAACTGCTGGAGGAACTTAGGAGTTTAGTAATGAAAACCACCAGCAGCAGTGATTTGCAGCAGAGTGACTGTTCCTGGTGCTCCGCTCCTCCTGCAGGAACCTGCTGACACCATGAAGCTCTGTTTCCTTCTAGTAGTCGCCCTTCGGCCTCGGCGCCACCGCAGGTAACCCGTCCCGTCGGCTCTCTGGCCGGCCGTCCTCAGCTCCTGAGATACGTCTCTGGGGTTTAGAGGAACCGCTAAAGAAGTGAAGGAGAGAGATGTGTCTTTTCCCAGTGGCTCTAAACTGCTCTTTCTTGCTCTCTGTCCAGAAGAGGTAGCCGAGGTGAACAAGGCCGTGCCTGGTTAGTAATGCCATTGTTCGTGAGGAAACATTGACCCCTTTCAGCTAATAATAATAATAATAATAATAAAAATAATATTTCCTCAGAGAACACGGAGCAGGATGAGAAGAGTGTCGAAGTGCTTCCTACTACAGGTGAGGGCAGAGCTGATAGCGGTATTCATTGTGTACCGTGGTATTTATTAGCTCCGCGGTAAATAGGCATCTGATCCGACTGAGTTGCACTGGAGAGAAGCCAAGTGTCACCTTGCTCCCGCGGGAGGGGCTGAGGTCGACGCAACCTGGTAACCAGCGGCTCTGTCACCTCTTTCTGTCGTTCCTTCTTCACAGTAAACTCTGACAGTGCGGCAAAGGGGGAGGCCGATCTTCTCGCAGGTCGGTTTTCCACGTGACCAGGGATGCAGCGAAACTCTTTTACGTGAAAAGTTTGAAGGGCACCGAGGGAGATGTATGTTTTAAGGAGCGTTTCTCCTTCTCTCTCAGAAAGGTTATATTGTCTGCCCGGGTGGATTGGCTTTGGAAGCCGCTGCTACCTCTTGGTTAAGAACCGCATGACGTGGGTTACTGCCGAGGTAAACACCCGTCTACCTCGTATGACACGGGTCTGGCTGCAGTTCTCCGGATTCCGTGTCATCTGCCAGTTGCTGGAGTTTGCCTCTGCCATCGAGAAAGCGACCGATCGTTCGTCCGTTGTCACGCAGAGCTGACGTTGTTCTGCCGAGCCGCTGAACGTGTTGCTCTTCTGCCGCCTGCAGAAACACTGCGCAGGACTGACCTCCAGCCTCGTCTCCATCCGCAGCCCCAGTGAGCACCAGTTCCTCCAGTCTTTGCTGCAAATGGGCGGTGTGAGCCCCGTCTGGACGGGGGGCTTTTGCTTCCAGGTGAGACACAGACACACCTGTTGGACTGATGAACAAGAGGAAGTGGAAAAAAGACAGATTGTCCATTGCTGGCGAATAAAAAACTCTCCGTAACGGGATGGGGAGAAAAATAAACCTGGGCCCCTCCCCCATGGGCGTTCTGTAGTAATTCGGTTGAGATGAGCGGCGGTAGGCCTGTCTTCTTCACTCTCGGCAAATAGCAAACCCTTTATTTAGGGGAGGTGACAGACAGCAACTAAAGGAACCAGGAGCTTTGACTGATGTGGTCACCCCACTGACAGAAAGTGCAGGGAACGGGACTCACCCCTCGCCGTGCGTCCACTTTCAGAACCAGTGGATGTGGGTGGACCAGTCTCGACTGCACTACACCAACTGGGGCAACCTTTACAGCTGCAACGCCTACCCCTGCATGATCTTCTCCTCACAAGGTACCCTGCAACCCTCCCTACCGTTCGTCTACAGCAACGTTTTCGCCAACAGGGGCCGGTTCTTTAAACCCCTCACACCTAAACCTCCAGCATAAATCTGGCACTTGGTCCTACAAATTTACACATTTTCAAATATGTTCCATAAAATTTTCCTCAGTCTCAGCCATTAATGCCATTTAGCCATTAATGGCTAAAATAGCCATTTTAGCTATTAAACACATTGAAGATATTTCATGTTACCCGTCCTTAGATCTGGGATGCTGTTTTAAAGCTTTTAAAAGTGACTTTAAAGTTACAAACAAGCGGTATTAAAGTGAGGATCCAGTTTATTCCACCCTGATTGCTCACGTGCGTATATTTATGCTTATATAGTTTATACTCGTGTTTCGGACAACAGAATCAGACTATCATAAATGAACTATTTCGAGGGTTCGCTGCAAATTTGTCCTGTTTATAGACACGTTAGGTGTAAATGGAGCGTTTAGTGGATTCATGAGGCCGTTGACGTCATTTTGTCTTGCAGTTTCCTGGTCCAACGCTCGGCGTACCCCTTCATCTGTGTCACAGACACGAAGTCTTGTTAAATCCTCCCACTCAGCCGCGCTGCCAACTGACTCGACTGAATCCGTCTGTGCTGTTAGTTGTGATTTAAGAGCACGAATGCAAATAAATTTAAACTGACATATCAATGAAGAGTCTGTGGCGGTCATTGTGTACAAATGTGTCACCTGAGCCTGGAGACCCCCTGCAGCCCCACACACGTGTTGAAGGACTCACGTGGCTGTGAGGGACAGGAGAGCCACAGAGATCCTTACATCACGTTCGTGTTGTCACATCATTTGTTTGAGAAACCGATCATTTTAGCCCAGCTGTCTAGAAGATGAAGCTCAGAAAACAGAGCATGTTGCGCAGTTCCCGTCCCATCGCATCCTTCAGAGGTAAGAACCTGTTCTTGAACCACAGCAAAGCCTGTTTTTCAGTCTCTGACGGAGCATTTTATCCGTTCATTTTGCTTTCCCTTTATTGACAGTGTGACAAATTACCTTTTTACACACAGAGGGCGACATTCGCTGTTATGTCACAGTGACAATCTGCACAGTGACTGTGTACCAAACATTCAGCAGCAGCCAAACGCGGGCGACACCCATAATGTCTCACACACACACACACGCTCACACACACGCTCACACACACACACACACACACACTGCTGTATGTAGTGTTGTTCAGTTTATTGTGTTATAAGCTGAAATAACAGCACGTTAAGTTAACAGTCTTTCCGACACACAACTGACACACAATCCCACCTGCAAAAAGTTACACAACACCTTTCTCTTGCTAAATATTTTGTTTCTAAGACAACGTTTGCCAGAGGTACAATATTCACTGAATTAATGTAACATTTTATCACAGTTTCACTGTTATTTAATCTGTTTATTAAATAATGCACGGAAAAGTAATTAACATTAAAAAAAGAAAACAGGACTTCATCCCTGGAAATACCCTGAGGGACAAGTGCAAAGGCGCTTCAACCACCTCCTCCCGTTTGCTGGCACAAGAGCTCGAGAACCTGTTGGACTCGCATCTCCAAAGTGAGAGTCACGGTCTCAGAAGACACCAGGCAAACCCCAGGGTGACAGAACATCAGCTCATCCCAGTTAGTTCATACACAGCTCTCCTCCCCGGAGGCATTCGGGGCACCTTCACAAACCGCAGAATAAAATAAACGACAACACGTTGTACATTAATGCACTAAAACCAACTCTGCTAGGAACGGGATGGATATCAGTTAAATAAATAGTGTAAATGTGTCAATAAATACGTGACCTAAGCTGGACCTGATGCCCACCCCTCCCCCGGGCAACAATCTTGACGAAAACATTAGTGAATTTGTTTAACTAAGTTAGTAAACAACCAGTACAACTCCCATCGTAGAGGAGGATCTCTTCTGTCGTCGGGGGGAATGTCAAGTGCCTCTCGTCGACTTCTNTTAGTGAATTTGTTTAACTAAGTTAGTAAACAACCAGTACAACTCCCATCGTAGAGGAGGATCTCTTCTGTCGTCGGGGGGAATGTCAAGTGCCTCTCGTCGACTTCTATCAGTCTGCCTCGCCGGTGGCTCCAGTTTCACCCAGGGTTCTGAGAAAAGTCCCAAAAGAAAAGGGGGCAGCGACTACCACCCTCATAATAAATAGAGGGTTTATTTCTGTGTTAACTAACAACCATGAGTGCAGCGTGCAAAGCTGAACAGGCGTGAAAAGGTGACCAGATGAGTCTTAAGCCTGGATTTAAAGGGGGAGACTGAAGGGGTATGCCTGATGCTACCAGGCACATTGTTCTACAATTTGGGAGATCTATTGCTAAAGGCACGTCCCTCTACTGAAATCCCACTAATACTGGTGCTTTAAAATAGCTGGCATCTACAGACTGTGGAGAACATTGTAGAATAGAAGAATCTATGATGTTAGTAATGTCAGCTGGGGTGAGGACGTTGACTACTTAACACGTGAAGAGGAGGATCACACAACAATAGACACATATAGAAACATATAGTAACGTATGCAGTAAGTCTACAATCCAACATGAAGTTATCCAGTGGGAAATGCTGCGTGAAGAGGTGGGTTTTGGGTTGTTTTGGGGGAAGACGGAAGGGACTGGTAGCTGCTCACAGATGCCGTGAGATTGTTTGTTTCCTCCATTGGAGGGTCCGGGTGAAGAAGAGGTTTCACCGTGACCTCTAGCCCCTCAGAGGCGAAGGTTGACCGAGGGCAGTAGTAAGTGGAAAGGAGGGGGTTCTCAGCTTGCAGCCCAGGAGAAACCTGCACAGCTGAGTCTCTGAGGCAGTTTGATTTCCCTCCTTTCCTGCAGGCTGCCCCACAGAACTTAAAAACAAGACAACAGTTAGATAGACTAATAAAAACCTGAAAGCTGAGAGATGTGTTTCAATAATCACGGTTCATTTCGAGTGGAAGGTGGATTTTCGCACCCAGATACGGCATCACGAGATCCGCATAATACCTTTCGGTCTGGTGAAGGCGCCGTCTGTCGTTCAGACTTTTGTCAGTTAACTCCTCCAGGACCTCATAAATCGTGTTCCAGTGTCTTAAGTGATATCTTGATGTTCTCCCGTTCTCATGAGGGACATGCAGGACACATGTGACAGGTGTTACAGTTGGACTGTTTGTAAAAGAGCAGAAGTGTCAGTTACATTAATATTTAGCTGCATTTTTACTGTTTATTATGAGCCCACAGGAGATATGAACCTTGGAAAGGTGAATAGAGTGGTATGCACTCACAACCCCAGACTGCAGTATCATCATTTCCTCGATTTTTCAAGTTTCTACTGGCTATTTAATAATGGGTTTGGTTCCCAGAAGCTTCCTCCCTCCACAATGCTTCTGCTGGAAGCATCTAAGTATTGTTTCTGGTCAGCAGAAACATTTACATTTTGCAGGAATTAACATAGCATTTCACCTGTGTGTCCTTTTTGAAACATCTTGATCCCACTCTGCCCTTGATCATGGTACCCTTGTTCCACTGAGATGGGACACATCCTCGGCTGTAATCATGCACTTTTTTTTCCCTGTAAGCTGTCTCCGCTATAACATAAATATGATGTGAGAAACTGCTGAAATGGACACTGAAGAAATCAAAGCATTGGCTGTGGGGACACTGGCGTGTTTGTTCTGTTATCTGACTGCTTTGTCTTAGAATAATTACAAGCAGCTCAACAGCTAAACCCATGAGAAGCATGTTGAGTCGTGTTATTCACCAGTTTCGTGTTCACCATCTTTTACAGACCTGGATCTCAGAAATGGCAAGGCAGACACCTCACCCGGTTCCACGATGACACCAGAGGACCTAAACCTCCTGAAACATTACTCCTATTTTCTTGTTTTCTGGTGAACATCTGCTAGCAATTTTGGGATGAGCTCAAAGCCTGATCAACTTGCAGTGTGTCCTCACTGTCATGAAGTCTGCCCTACTGGACTGGGTATGTGACCAGGTACAACCACCCCTGGTCAGGTATCTCATTGGAATTCACAGATTTATCCAGATCTTGCTGTTTCCCAGGGCTTCGGAACTGAAGAGCTGCTGTTCCCACGTCTTCAGACTGTTCGGTCTGCCTGAAAACAATATATTATATCTAGTCAAGGTGCCCAGATCATGTCACGGGTTTGGAATGCTTTTTGGTCCAAAGTGTGGGTGTCGATCAGCCTAACTTTGGATATCACCTTGGGCAAGTTGAGAAGTTATATCAGGAAATATGGTGGAATTTGAAAAGTTGTTGCAGCAGCAATCAGAATATGTGGACTTGTTGTCCTCCTTGGAAAGATACATGTTTCCAAAAAACTAACTCCAATTCAATGTGTCCTAACCTCCCTTTATTTCCATGGACTCAGAACTCAAGCGAGATTCCACTTTCTACAGCTATCTGCTAAAATATTATAGTACTTATTTCCTTCAAAAGGATTCCATTACCTCTCCTTGTACCTCGACAGAGGTGGCAGCTCCCCGGCACATGCAGTTTCGGCCATTTTGGTCTCCAGGAGATGAGGGGGTCATATATACTATCTGGTGGTAAGGGAGGGGTTTATGCCTGAGGACAGTTTTGAGTGCTGGCCAGTGACGTCATGAATCCTTTCTCAAATTCTGATTACCACAGGAGCCACCCAGATCATTCAGCTCCCCTTTTGAGAAACCTTTGACCCTCTTGATGGTATCATACAGCAGAAGCCATCTATAGGTGTGATCTGCCACACCTCTTTGAGTCTTGGTCTGCAGATTCACCTTCTGAAGTAGAAGAAAGTGCATGCAGATGCTGTGGAAGCATCAAAAAGAGTAAACAAGCCTCAAGTTCTGTTTCTGTCTTTGTCTTTATCCTGGTCCTGCCTTCGCTGTACAAGCCTCACTGTCTGTATGGTTCGTGGTCTTCACATCTGTAATCCTTCAAGACTCAAAATCTCCAGGATCTCCAGTCTAGGATGTTCTCTGCTTCACTCAGGACCACCGCGACCCTGCACTGAACTCGCATTACTGATAATGCATAAGTAAAATAATGAATTTGGGTGATGAAGTGAAAAGCCAGTGTGGGGAAAAGATGAGGAGAGGAGGAGAAAAGAAGAATTCTATAGGTTGAGACGGGACAAAAAAAATGACCTTGTAAAATTCGAACATGAAAATACTCTGCAGGTAGGAAGAAAGAAACCAGGTGATCTTAAGTGAGTCAGCCAGTTAAAACTGTAACTTCTCAAAAGTCTCTGCGTGACCCTGACACATGCCTGCCGGTACCTGAGGGGGTCAAGAAGTGGATGAACAGGTGTAGTATATGTGGCTGCTATGGTAGCCATGTAGGAGAGGCTGAGACTTGAAGTTCTGGAGGCTTTGCACAATTACTCCTCACGGCTTAATACACAACCAGCAGGAATGACAAGTATCTCCACTGCACACGGGTTCAATAGCAGCCACCAGGGCAGAGCTGGCAGCTGGGTGTGTGTGTTGCTAATGTGTGACGTGCGTGAAGACCTGTGTGTCAGAGGGTGGGTCACAAGCAGAGGCCCAGTGCTGTCTGCGCAACAATCACGCAAGTGTGGGAAGAAAACAGAACCTGTCAGTGAGCAGCAACATGTCACCTGTGAAAAGTACACAGACCCCCAGGATTTAGACGGAAAAAAACGAGGAAGTCTGAAGATTCAGCCAACCTGCAGTGTGTGATGTGTGTGATCTACCTGGATAGGTTGGCTTCGCTACACAGGTACCTGCGCAACCTGTACCCTCGTCCACCTGCACGAGAGAAGGCGCCGGAATGTGCGACAGCGCCCTGCGGGAGGCATCACAAAGAACAGCACTCTGTATGCAACCAGCTGTCAAACTGTGAATCAGGTTGCACAATTCAGGGTGTGAGCAGTAAAATTTAGAACATGTTCGTATTGACTCAAAAAAGCCAACATAAAAGACTGGGCAGGTCACCCAACCCACAAGACTGGCATTTGCACCTGGGCCTCAATAACTGAAATAATGACTCCAGGTGCTGCTAGTCATCCATCAGACTCAACAAATGCTCAGGTTGTAGGAAGACAGCAATTGTGATGTGATGGCCCTGGAGGTTTAACGTAGTATCTTTAGTTTGACTTTGGTTTTTCTGTCCTCTTGTTTAGTTGTTGTGCAGCTTTTTGTGTAGTTACTCTCTACTGTTTGCTGCAGTTCAACAATGGGAAAGAAAACTAAAAACAGACACAAATTCTTCCACCTTTGTTCTCTGTCCGGCCACTCCCAGGACATGGCACTCCCCTGCGTGCCAGTATTACACAGTTATGGTAAACATTTTTGCACACTTACATTTTACGTATATCATGTACAGTATCTTCAGAAAAAAACTAGAAATTTTCCAACTTTTAATCAATAGCTTTTTAATATGACATCCAAAGTTCTGCAACAAAAATAACATGTTTTCAGCTTACATATAGTTGTTTTTTCACAGACAAAAACCTTCCCTAATACTTGGTTGCATAGCCCTTGGCCTTGATGATGCCTCTATATGTTTCTTGTAGCATCCAGAAGCTTCCTGCACCTTTCTGCTGGTAGTTTCTGCTGCTCTTCAACTGCAGTTTGTTGTAGCTCTTGAATGTTTGGAGGATTTCTTTTACCCGACAGGAGGTTCCAGCTCTTCTCAAAGGTTTTCAATCAGACTGACATCAGGAATCATTGCCAGCCAGGCCACCACAGTCATTTTTTTTCTTTTTTAACCATTATTTTGTGCTTTTGGATCTGTGTTCTGAGTCATTGTCCTGCTAGCAGACCGATGATCTTCTACCCATACCTAGTTGTCTCAGACTGGGTACGGCATTTCACTCTAAAATGTCTTGGTGATCCTTTGATTTCCTGATTCCCTTCATATATTCTAGGTCTCCAGCACCCAAGGGTACAAAACAGCCCCAGAAGACTATGGAACCTCCACCATAGGTACTGTAGGTATTGAGCACAATTCCTTACAAGCATCATTTTGTTACTGATAAACCAATGGCTGGTCTGTATTGCCAGAGCTCTATTTTGGTTTCCTCAGCCCACAGAATGACGTTAGTTGCTCTGGGTGGGTTTGGGCAAATATCGGTCTTTCAACAGGGGGCTCACCTTTGGTCTTCACCCGCAAAGTCCTTCAGTGTGCAGCGTATGGTGCAAGTTGAAACCATCACTCCAGATCACTCCAAAGTAAGCTTGGGGCTCTTTGGATGTTGTTTTTTCAACAGTTTGCACTAACCTTCAAAGACATCTTCTGCGAGTTTTCTTCTTCCCACCACATCCTGGGAGGTTCCTCATAGCTTCATGAGCAGCAAACTGCTTAATAACATTGTGAACTGTGGAAATAGACATTGAGGTCTCTGGAAATGGCCTTTTATCTGTGTGAATGTTTATCTTTGGTAATAATAGGAGATGATAGCGTGTCACTCCAGATCACTCCAAGGTAAACTTTTTTGACAACACTTTTGTCTTAACCACTGTCAGAAAGGAACAGGAAATGAAAGTGACCATTTTGAACATTAAATCTGTCATTCATTGCTTAATCCTGGTTAATTCATGTCCTGTGAGTTCTGGCAGTTTAGCTCAGGTGAGTCTAACTTCACTGCAGAGATAATCTAGTTCTTCTGATCAAATGGAACTGAATTGTTGAAATGAGCCAATGTGTCACGGCAACTTTTCAGTTTTTATACTATTTCCACACGTGTTATTTTTTAATTAATTAAAATTATTGTTTTTATCCTGTGCATCAAACAAATGAGTGTATACAGACCAAAGCCGTTTCACTGCCCACTTTGTTCCTGAGATATTGCATATGATTTACCTAAAATGCAAAGGTACTATTAATATAGAATGGAACTGTGAATAGTTTGTTTTCTGTCAATTCAGACACTAATTGGAATAAAAAAACAAGATTTAGAAAAAACAAGGTTTGACTTTACAAAAAGAATAAGCAGAACTGCTGGAGTTTCAAGTATGATGGTCATTTCAGACTGTTACTTTATTACCTTGAGCCTGAAGCTGTAAAAGCCAAAACTGCAGTTATTACACCTNTTACAAAAAGAATAAGCAGAACTGCTGGAGTTTCAAGTATGATGGTCATTTCAGACTGTTACTTTATTACCTTGAGCCTGAAGCTGTAAAAGCCAAAACTGCAGTTATTACACCTCACAAATGTTTAGTAACTGATACGAGTTACTTTGATGAACATGCAGACGCACAAATAACTAATGTGTAAAATATCACGGCTGTGTGCTTATGTAAACTCAGCGGGAAGATGACCGATGGGCAGTAGACTGTATGTTTGCCTGGATGCCGAAGGTAAGCGTTCAGCCGCCAGGACTCGGTTAGAGTGACGGCTAAGATGGCAACCTGGAAGTGACACCTGTCATTCTCTGGTATTTATACGGGTGTCACATCCGCACGAATTAACAATATTGTCATAATGTCTACATGAGATTCTCCCACGGCGTCTGTCCTCCACACAGCAACACACATTGTTGTCATGCTTTGCTTCTGTTGGCCTGAACGTGAGAGACGGTGTCTAGAGAGCGAGTTCAGACACGACCTGCGGCTGCACGCGGAAGGACCCGACACACAAACCAACACTTTCCA
>UFQX01002521.1:0-11845 GCA_900497675.1 Arapaima gigas
TATGCCCCACTCCTTTCTCTTTCTCTATCCTAGCACCAACACCCTCCGCCCTTGTCCTACCTTGCTTTCCCTCCCTTTTCTTCTCCCTGCGCCCCCCTACTTGGCTCCGCCTCCCTTGTGCCACAGGTTTTGATATCCTATCCAAATAAGGCGTCTTGAAGGAGATTTGAACACGACCAGGGAAAATATAAAGCGAATGCAGGATGACATGAGAAATGGAGGAGAAACGCTGCAAGTGCTGAACGAGAAACTGAGCTTGTCGCAGTTACAGCTGCGGAGTTTGTCAGTCACGCTCGCACGCATACGGTCCTACACGTGGCGTCTGAGCGAGCTGGATGGGAAGATGAGGTATATGATGTGCTCCACGAGAACAATAATGGACGTACACGCACTTCGAAATGCACTTCAGGAGTTGCCCCCTCTTCTGTCCGGACCATTATAACCCCACATTGACCAGGCACAGTCTTGTCAATCTGGTATTATGCAGGTCTTGTTACACTGCTCATATTTCATGTTTACACGTTTGGGTGTGGATAGTCCGTAATCTTCGTGTGTCGCCTGCAAGACACTTTTAGGTGATGTTTAAATGAATTCATACTTAGTTGAAAAACAGAGAACACATTCTGGGTGGAGGTGACGTTTACAGAAATAAATCCATTTTTGTCACATTAAAAAACATAGCTAGTGAAAGAAATGGGGGATTCTGGTCCTTTCACTGCCGTAGTCTAATTATTTCTCCTTTCTCCTCATTCACTTTGTCTAATAGCTACACTGTTCACATGGTGTATAATAAAAAGGGGAACATTAGACAAGGAATTGAGTCATTTCTAGTGGAAGAGATTAGTAGTAACATGTAAACATGCTCAATCTGCACTTTAACTCATGTTGGTCTCTGAAAAATTGTTCACCTGAAAATAAATGACTTATGCCTGTAACATAATTTGTACATTTGAACAGTGAAGCCAGAATATAAACAAAACCTCTAACAAACCCAGAGAACACTTACCAAGTACCTGTATTTCGAGGATCAGGCTGGGATGAGACCTCAAGCCCTGCTGCTTTAGCGCAGCACTGCCCGCTGTGCCGTCCTGCAGGGAAACGGCAGAATCACTTGATAGTTGATTTCTGTATGTTTTCAAACGTGAAACATCTGCCTCAGCTGAGCTGGCAGGATGTGATGGGCAGGAGACGACTTTACTGGTGTCCTGAGCAAGAGGCGTCGCTTAAAATCTGCAAACAAACTGGGGGCCTCTAAGGTCTGTCAGCTGTCCCAGGTTGAAGTGTCTGCTGGACAAGTCGGTTGCCAATGATCTTTCACAGTAAATTACACCGAGTTGCCAAAAACATTGATTTTACTTTGTGTCACCCCCTCTGAACGGTGCTTTTCCGGGGAATCACAGGCCCTTTGCGAGGGCTATTTCTAGACTGCAAAGTAACAGCTCGGTCTTTGGCAGCAGGACAGCAGCCTCACTCTCCTGCAGGTCGTAGCTCTTGTGGGGGGTATAAATGGGGGGGGGGGGCTGTAGCTAAAACTAGGGATCTTCTGCGAGGTTACCCTGCCACTTGAAGCTTCACTGATCCCTCAACTTTGAAACTTGTTCTGATCTGTAAGCAAATCTTCTCCACATTTTTATCTGTACCTGTTAAATTTTCGAAAACTGCTTAATATTCATTTAATGTGAAATATGGCAAATGCAGGTAAACAAGCTTTTGCATTAATCTGAAAAACACCCGGGAAGAACAGTGAGCTGCAAGATTCAGCGAGTCACTTTGCGTTTGTTCGACAGATATTTTTTTACCCGAGTAGCCAAAAAAAATTTTTCATTTCAAACCAATTGTCAAATTTTATATAGTTTGGAAATTTTCAGACATGTAAGCACAACGTTTTCCTGGAAATTTTTCGCTTTCACATTTTTCCTTATTTTCTACAAAAAATGAACAAATTGCTTAGTAATTTCAGTTTACGAGTAGTTATACTGAGTGTTTTTAGCTGCAGTTATTAGTTTTTGCTGCAGTAACTCGAATGTGAAAACTAATACTGTATAAAAACAATCTATCGTAGCCTTTTCTTATTTTTTTACTGTCCAAATAGGAATTTGACCACTTGTACTGTTTTCTAGTACCTATAGTTATAACCTTTGTACAACACTTATAATGTATGACATTTTAAATTTAATATAATTATTTTGAACTATTCGCATAATATTTAAGCATTAGCTAAGTTTAACGCTGTTTAGATTTATTAGTTGTAACAATATCCACAAACTAGCTTTGGTCGGAACTGTATGGAACACCTGGGACAAGACAATGTAATCTTGTTTTTGTGTCATGTTACTATAATAGATGTGTGTTTATACACACACACACACACACACACACACACACACCTTGCATGACCTCACTATATGACTTTGTGTGTGTTGCATTCGTATTGGATGCTTACATGATTTATACAGTTAGTCTACAAGTACCGACTGTCCTCCACTTACGGCCAGGTCATAAGTGGGATCAGTTGTAAGTCAGATCGTTGTGACAGAGCGATTATCTCGTCCACCTGAGGGTCACTTCTTTTCAAACATCTATTCATGTTTTTGATTTGCTTTATTTCTGGCCACAGGGTAAAATATCAGGGGATCTGACAGCGGTTGTGGGAAGATGTTTACTCCTCATGAGAACAACTAACACTACGTGAAATGGGAGGAGATGGCAACTGGCTGCGCAGTACACAGTCTTGTACGGCGTTCATCTTCTGCAGTTGTTACACTACACTGTCACACGTTTTAATCCATTTCCATAACCCGTTCTTAACAATTTCATCAACTGTATGAGCTATAAATGCTCAATCCTACGTAGTACGTACGCCATCCTTACGCTATGACATCATACAGGTACTGTATATCGTACATTACAAGGTGGTCATTTATATATGTGCTTTTATTAGCTATAACGTGGTGCAGAATTCTGGAAATCATGTTGTTAAAAAGTTATTGCTGCTGTTCGTTTATTATTGTCCGTGTCGACTGGCCAAACAATGAGGTGAACGGGAGGTTAATGTGGATCTACAACAGGTTCGTTTCTCCTCAGCGGGGTTCAGTGATGTATTTATAATAAATAAATAAGTGTCAGACTTCTGCTAGAGCAACAGTCTTAACAACAACACTTTTCTTCCGCCTGCTTCCATCTCCTCGTCTCCTGTCGGAAACGAACAGTTCTATACAATAGTCTCTGCCTGGAGGCATTACATTCGCGATTACATTCGTAAGTCGAGACCGTGTGTAGATGGTGTGTTTTTGAACAAAGAATTCAAAGAAAAGTGCCGCGATAAAGCAGCATAACGGTAGAAGATGATTTAAATGAGTGGGTTGGTTTTTTTTGTATTCCGTGTAATACTGCACTGGATCTCGAAGGAGACCCGACAGTCGACCAGCAGGAACTGACACAGGACACGAGACACGCTCAACTGTGACTCTCGCCGCTGCGAGGAGCGGAACTGAGGTGAGTGAGAAATGCGGCCAAACGATTCATGAACGAAGCGCTTAATGTGAACATTTCATTCAGAAGTTAAAACGATGAAAAACATGTCGCAGACGGTGTGTGTGTGTGAGAGTGTGTGTGAGAGAGAGACAGAGATGAGTTTGACACCTACTTCACCAACACTGGTCCACAGCAGCCCGCAGGAGACGGTTCAAAAAAAGCGGCTTTTCATTTGTCACCGCGTGTATTTCTGTATGAGACGCTCCTCCACGAGCTTATTTAAAATTCCTCTTATCGTTTTGAGAGAAAATGCAGATTAAACCAATATATCTGCTTTTTTGCCTCAGCCTTTTGTGTTTTATTGTACAAGCACTTGGCTAAAGCAGACGTACATCTGCTCTGACTACTACTGGTTACAGGTTTTTGGTGAATTGGTCTGAAAAATTACGTTTTTCTTCCAGACGTAGTTTTCTCATTTCACGCCAAGTTACAAAAAAATGAACCGCAGAAAGTACCGCAAACGGCACCGCAGTTTTGTAAAAGTGCCGCCGCCAGGTCAGTGAATTTGGGCCGCAATGAATGACATAAAGTCGTCGTGGGAGAGACTGACGGTTTTGTTTACTTCACACGATCCCTTTGTGGCTTTAAAGCAAAGTCCGCCACGAGAGGCCGTTATTTCCCGCCGTGTTGCACTGGAACCACGCAGGAATCGCAGACCTGCAACAGGAATCACTTTTTTCTTAGTCTGCGATCACAGAAGCTTGGTTTACAGTGGACGCAATAAAAATAAATGTTTCTATAAGTGATCAAACAGGCTTTTGTAGTAAATTGTCACTATTTAGACTACTCCGAACCATATACCCATGTACTGCAGATAAGCATAATAACAATAATAGTTATATTGCTGCATGTCAGTCATCTCCATGGGTTTCCTCCTATGGTCCAAAGACACTTTTCAGATTTTTTTTTTCCCCCGGATCAGAATGGACCTGCACTGACAATGTCAAGCATCACCAAACTGTCCCGCTCGACAGTTACAATCACTCCATTCATCCTCTGACTTTATTAATATTACTAATAAAACCGCTACAATAAATAATTAAAACCGTCACGTAAAAATACTAGTTTATAAAACCCTAGTTAAAACCAGCAAATATTGACAAAACATGACGGTAAAATCTAAGACAATTAAAAACATACCCCAAGGCACTAACTAAAAAGTTAAAGGAAACTTACCAGCAGACTCCACCACAGGAGATGGTTGGTCCCCTGGCCTGTTCCAGGGTGCTGCCCAACTCAGCTTGCCTTTGTGGGTGATACACCCATCTTCCCCTTTTAAATTAAAATTATTAAAGACAAACACACAAAAATACAAACAAGGAACTAACAGTCAACAAATGATAAATATAAATATAAACAAAAAAACCATACATTATATAAACACCCACCTCTGTGGAAAAAACTAAACCACACTACAATAACTAAAATCTAAATATACACAGATAAATAAATAAATAGATGTATAAATAAAACAGACAAAATATATATATGGCTGTGAAATAACACATACGCAATATACACAATATAAATACTCAAAATGTACAACTAAATATATAAAAGTGAATAAATGTGAATAAGTAAATAAAACCGTACACCAAACATAAAACATGAACCCACAAAAAAGAGAACACTTACACTAACCTAGAATAGGAGTTGCAGATCCTTGTGTGTGTGTGTGTGTGTGTGTGTGTGTGTGTGTGTGTGTGTGTGTGTGTGTGTGTGCGGCCAATAGACTGGTGTCCCCACCCAGGGGTAGTTTCATCGGCTGGTGACCAATGATTTGGGGATAGACTCTGGACCCCCGTGACGCTGACCAGGATAAAGTGGGTGGATGGATGGATGGAAACAAGCCTATGAGTCCCTTTTTTATAACAAGCAAACAATGATTGCTGAGGCATCTCCAGAGAAACTTCACCTAAGGCTACATGGGAGACCAACTGTCACACGGGTTTTCCTCGGTGAGGGTGATGTTGCCCAAAACAGGGCGCTGGGCCCACAGATTTCTCAGAGGACAAATTTGCAGGTGCAGAAATATGGTGCACGCGCAGAGTTTAATGCCAGTACGTGACACGTATTTGCAATATTTACAGGTCCACAAAATTACATGAAAATATACCACACGAGGTACAAGGGCTGTGCAACTGCACACCTTCAACTGCCAGATTGACACACATCACCCTTCAGCCCCTCCTCGTGGACCGTGCCACCATTAAATTACAAACAGAAAACACCGAACTTTAAACATAGAGCACATGCAGACATTCATTTAACACATAAAACATAAGCAGTTAACATCAAAACACATTCATTATTAAAGTTAATTCCAAACATGGCCTCTGCTTGGCAGTAGTAAATCAGGAGTAGTAATGAACAGCAGAGAACCAGCAGGAACAATTCAATGTTTTACGGAAGAAGAAGCGGTGAGTCCTGCAGTGTGACAAACAGATTAATATTAATATTATATTAAAAAGGAGATGAGAGACTAATTACTACTAGCTGAGTTACCCAGTCCTGTGCAGGTCAAAGTATAAAGATAACAATTTTTCAAATGTTATATATCATCAGACTGTATTACCTTTAAGTGAAGGTGGTAAAGACATGGGCTCACAAGCAGATTAGATTAAGAGGACGGTGACCTTAAGCAAGGAAAAGCCTCCTGAGTTTCATATAGTGAAACATACAGTACGACTGTAAATTCCTCCGTGTCAACCTCTTGTAGGAGAATTTTCTTTAAGCGTTAAGTGTTTTGTTTTTGAAATAAGTTTGTATTCTTTCTTTTAGACAAGTAATAAATATAACCCTGAGTGTGTAGGCTAGAAAAGCAGAGGAAGTTTACAAGTATGCATTAAGATGTGGAAGTTCTGTTGAATGTTGCAAAGAAACAGTTTGACTGCATGTGCGTGAGAATGTTGGAGCAGGAAAGCAGCTGTTGACTATGATAAGGATCACAGTGTCGTCTAGATAAAACAAATCCTTCAGTTTTATTTGTAATGCTTAAAATGTAAAAAAAAACAAAACAAAACAAAAACCATTTTTACTCTTTATCAATGAGATAAGGAGTAAATTTGGGTATGTTCCAAAGAAAAAATTAATCTGAGGCCAAAGTGCCGAATCTCCTTTTATTGCTTAGAGGAACGTGGAACATTTCCTGTAACCCTTTTGTCCCAAAATGTATTTCTCAGCTGTAACTGGGTGGACTAAACACAAAATATAACATGGTTTACGTTTCAAGAAAAATAGTTCCCAGAAAAAAAGCTTTTGTTTGTCTTTTTGTACTTTAGCCTCATAATCTCTTCATATAACGTGTTACAATGTGAACCCGTGACAATGTTTCTAAATACATTAAATGTACTCTTACTTGTATCATATTTAAAAATGTTGCTTAACTAAAAAGTCAGTATGATATCTGACATCTTATGCTTCTCACTGTACATACAGTGAATAAAAGTAAACCAGTGCACACTGGTGAAGCTGCTCTACCTTAATTCACTTTGACACTATAAATCCTGAAAGAAGGAAAGTAAAACATTAATGACAAGGAAGAAAGAAAAAACTAACAGCAGTACAGAAATATGCGCCATTGAAAGTGATGCTAACAGAGAGAGACAAAGAGGAAAGGGAGGCAGGAGAGAGAGGGGGGCATAAAAAAATAGTAAATGGGTGACCTACAATATCTGAAATAATATAAAAAATATCAACATTCAGATAAGAAGAAGTTGTGAGATTCATGAATCGCAGCTAGAAAAATAGGAGGAAAAGGTACATAACTAGATGACAAAGTCTAACACCACTATATTGTCAGCAACGGAGCAGCACCGGGCAAAAAAACAAGAAACATAATAAAGCAAAAAAAAAGTCAAAGGGGTGGAACATATTTCTAACCGCTGGACCCTCTTCATTTTGTTTATATTGCAAGTTACTTCTAGTTTTGCTGCTGCATTGTTGGCATCGGGTGTGTCTGAAGAAAAAAAAATAAAATGCTTTAAACAAACATAACTGGATATTGTCACTAAATGTAGTTTGAAAGTTACTGGGGCTGTTATTTACATATTTGTCCGCAGAGATGTACAATGTTAGATATGCTGTAATAAACCGCATGCAAACATTTGCCTTTTTACGAGTGTTTTTGACTTGTTTTGCAAGAGTTCGGCAGGGATTTGACTGCATTTGCAACAAATTTAAATGTCAATTTTGTATTGATCTGCTGCAAGAAAATAATGAAAAAAATGTAGTAGTTGATGTGAGACTGTAGCAATATTTGTAATATAAAACCTCATCCTCAGGGATGGCAAAAGGTAGGATGTATAATGTTTGCGGGTGAATTTTCCACACGCAAGCAAATGACTGGCTCTACTTTTAAAACTATGAGGACTGTTTAAGTAAGTAAGTCAACTGAGGAGAAGAAACCAAAAAACTCCCAACCAAAGCAAGAAAAGTAAATCTCTGGGGGTCAAAGTACCAGTGGCTGAGCACCACTCCTGGGCATTGTAGGCTGAAGGACTGAGCCAGTAGTTAGAGTTTAGAAAAGAAAGACTATAAAGTTGTTTATGATATTGCTGTAGACACAAGAAGCTAAATAGTTTGATTTTCAAGTGCAGGTGTGGTGATCTTGGCTATTATGACGTGGGGTCCATCTCAGGGCAGCATGGAGTGCTGGTGTCACAGCTGGTCTTACTGGGGTCCACTGGGAAGAACCAGTGATCATCTGTATCCAGGCAGAACATGGTGGGTGGTGAACCAGGATGCCAAGGTACCTCACAAAGAGGACAGCTTGTGAAAACATCAACTGTTGAAATACAGATTGAACAAATGGGTTGTAGTTTTGAAGGCTGTGACAGAAGGGGCGCCTTGTTGCGAGAAGATGAGTGTTCCGCAGTTCAGGGGGCCTGGTGGCTAAATGCTCGGCCACCCACAGTTTTGAAAGGGATCTGTAGGACTGCAAACATGTCACTTATAGCTTACGAGGAGATCTGAAATGTAAGGTGGCACCAGACCTTTCAGAGCCTTATAAGTTAAAGCAGTAACTTGAATCACATCTACATGCAACAGGTAGCCAGTGAGGGGATGAAATAACTGGTGTGATGCAGCAATGTTTCCAACAGACAGAGATCATCCTGGTCTGCAGGATTCTGGATGAGTTGGAGGGAAAGGTCATGCAGGCAAGTTACAGTGATCCCACCTGCTGGAAACAAAAGCTTAAATCAGTTTCTTACTATGTGCTGGAAGTAGCTGCTGGTGGCTAGTTTTCAGAGCTAAGTTTACATGGGGCTGGTAAGGAATGTTTAAGTCCATCAAAGAAAGCATCCTTTTCCGGGAAATGACAGAGACTTTCAAGAAGTCTGCAGCACAGTTACTTTTTAACCTGATGGCAACAGGACCTGAACATTCCCATGTCCACTGCATCACTTTGCCCTCCTACTTATTCACAAAGACAAAGTCTGTTTGTTGCAGATAACTGATGATATCACTTCCTTCAGGGGTGGCTGTATAAATAACAGAATTCTCTGGCTGAGAGCAGCATTCTTCTAGGCATCTTCCAGATTTCCTTGTTGAAGTGCTTGTCTTTGTCTTGAAGCTAAACTTCACCTAGAACTGAATCTTTCCTCACCTGTAAGTATTGAATTATCAACCTTTTTAAGATGGTTGATGTTAAGAATTTTATCGTGTGTGTATATGGCAGTTGATTATTTACATGACGGAAAATATAACTCAGATAATGTGGTTATTTTTGCATTGTAATTATGACCTCAGCGTTTTAAATCTCTAAGTCACATTTAAAGCAGCGGCTCAATTAAAACAATGTCAACTGTGAAGACAAGAAAAAAACATATTAATTTATTATCCAGCAGCGGCGGGCTTTACATTAAAGGAACTGGACATGAGTTCTCAGCAGGGTTTCAGGTTATATCATGTAAGGAACATTTATGCTGCTTTGGTGAGAAGCATGAGATATGTGTATGTAATGTAAAGGAATGTGCCACATCCTTACAAGATTTCATCACAAAATATGTACCAAGTAATAGAAATTCAGCGTACAGGAGAAATTCTCCCCACATCAGTGCTACATCGTGTGTTACGAGATACAGAAGGAGGTTTATTATTAAACACCCCCTTTGAAATATTTACCACGCACACACATACACACTGATGCTACTTTATTAGGATCACCGTTCTTATAGTGGGCAGGAACCCCGCTTTGCTCTAGACAAAGAAACTCGGATGAGTGGGCGCTTCTGTCAAACCCTTTATTTCAGTTCAGGGTCTGTGCACACAGCATGCTGGGAGAACTCCTTCTGAGTGTCTCCCCAAACGATGCATGGGGGCCTCCTTGTAAGTAACGTGCTCTAGGAATGGTTACATAGAGGACAATAACCAGGCCATGGTAGTACAACAGTCAGCGGAGGAGTACTGACAGGATGGGCATAAACTGAGAGAGGAATTATTGTGCAAAGGTTAATCCAGAAGGAATGTTCCTCCTTGACTAACTGCAACTTTATCAGATAAAACATTCACTTTTACAGTGTCAGCCCAAGTCCTGTGTGGAATGGATTCAACGTGGTACTCGTAATATTCCTTAGAGATTCTGGTCCATGTTGACATGATTGCATCACATCATTCCTGCAGGTTTGTCAGCTGCACATCCATACTCCCAATCGGCCGTTTTACCCCGTCCCAAAGGTGCTTCTTTGGATTGAGATCTGGTGACTGGGGAAGTTTACTGAACTCGGTGCCACGTTCATGGAACGGGTTTGAGTCGACTCATGGCGATTGACGCTTAAGACCTGGCTCTCTGTGATCTTACGCATTGCGCTGCTGCCACCTGACTGGCTGATTAGATAGCGGCAGGAAGGAGGAGCAGATGAAGAGGTGTTCCTAATAAAGTGGCCCCTTTTAGTGTGTGTGTGTGTGTGTGTGTGTGTGTGTGTGTGTGTGTGTGTGTGTGTGTGTGTGTAAAATATATCAGTGAAATGTAGTATCTTTTTTATTTTTTGCAGGGAAGGAAAAACATTAATTTCTTCAGTCCAAGTCAACTGCTAAATCTTAACAAGACAAAGGATCTTTTGACCTGTAAGTAAAACTTATTTCTGTGAACTTTTCACATTATCTCATACAAAATATACAGTACTGTGCAAAAGTCTTAGGCACCTGTGGGAAAAATGCTATAAAGTGAGGATGGTTCCAAAAATAATGCCATGAATACTTATTAATTAATAAACCTTCTAAAAAGTGCAGGAGACAAAAAAACCTCAATCAGATCAATATTTGGTGGGACCACCCTTTGCCTTTAAAACAGCATCAGTTCTCTTATGCAAACTTGCATGCAGTTTACAGTAGAGGTTGGTAGGTTCTTCCAAGCATTTTGAGGAACTGGCCACAGTTCTTCTGCACACATTGACTGTCTCTGCATGTCCTTCCAGACTGACTTGATCATGCTGAGATGAGGGCTCTGTGGAGACCATACCATCTGTTGCAGGATTCCTTCTTTTTGCTCAAGATAGTTGTGTATGACTGAGATTNATCTTTTGACCTGTAAGTAAAACTTATTCCTGTGAACTTTTCACATTATCCCTTAAAAAATACCTTTTTTAAATTTAAAAAAGACACATATTATATTGTATTATATTATATTATATTATATTTTATTATTAAAGTAATTTGTGGAATTTGGTGATACTTTAGCACAAATGGGTGCAAATTTTGTGCTTCATAAATGGCTTTAACATTAAAACTAATCACAATGATACTTTTGAAGCATTATATTTATATATAATGTATATTTTGTGCAGCAATAATTACAAAATATCTNCTTGTTTTGCACAGTACTGTATGTTTTAAAAATTAAAACATATATTATATTATATTATATTATAATATATTATATTATATTATATTATATTATATTATATCATTAAAGTAATTTGTGGAATTTGGTGATACTTTAGCACAAATGGGTGCAAATTTTGTGCTTCATAAATGGCTTTAACATTAAAACTAATCACAATGATACTTTTGAAGCATTATATTTATATATAATGTATATTTTGTGCAGCAATAATTACAAAATATCTAATCAAAGGGGTAAAACTTAAATAATTGTTAAATAACTAAAGATTCGGGAATGAATTTCCAGTATCAGTTCTGCTGCTGTATTTTGTACACTGAAAAGTCCATGTGGAGAAACAACTGGACGCCTATTACTCTTTAAAAACCCCCAATCCTCTCACACACACACACACACACACACACACACACACACACACACACACACCATGTGTGATTAGTCGTTTTTCAACACATTTTTACACATGTG
>UFQX01002570.1:0-11230 GCA_900497675.1 Arapaima gigas
GTCGTGTCTACAATGAAGAAGCTCAAAACTTTCCCTGAAAGCTTGCGGCTAGCAGAGCGGTCGAAGAGAGCTTAAAAAAAGGACGACTCGAGCTGACGGGAAAGTCCAGGTTCTTTGGCCGGGCCAATGTTGCCGAGCATGACTCCACTTTTCTAGTTTCACTCTTACTTGCAAATTGGGTGATGAGACAAAGTGAGGAACAGTTGACAAGCAAATCAAGTAAAACTGTCCCTTCAAGTCACATAAAAAAGATTTTTTTTTAATTCGCTCCCTTCCTGCATCACACGTGTCTACAAAAAGGAAGCTGAAAACCTTTGCAATAAGCTTGCGGCCGGGCTAATGTTGCCGAGCGTGGCTCCAACAAGCTGAGTAAGAATCTGACCCAGTTCTTCTCTTTCCTGGTCAAGTCGAAGCCCCAACCTTGTGGACGTGCAGCTTGTTGGTAACAGTCATCCAAGGCGGCTGCGATTAGATGACTTGTAGATTTTTGTGCTGATCNTGTTGGTAACAGTCATCCAAGGCGGCTGCGATTAGATGACTTGTAGATTTTTGTGCTGATCTCCCAACTAAATTGTGGACCTTTTGAGTTCCGTCTTGTCGCTGAACACCCGGCTACTGCGAAGAGCACAGTCCTGTTGTACCCCATGTTCGTGTTCTTGCCGTTTGCACTAGAAGTGAACTCTGCCCTTGAGTTCACCACTGATATACTGTGTTGTGAGGACAGTAGACAGAATTGATCTGGTGCTTTCCAGAAGGTACCGCTGGGAGCAACAGGTAGCACAGTGGTGAACGTGCCGCCTCAGATCCAAAAGTCACAGGGATGAATCCCGTTTCCTGCTGTTGCACCCTTGAGTAAGATTCTATTACTTGACTTGCTTTGCCAGGGTTTTAATGGAAACCGTCATTGCAGGAAGACTGAATGATACATGTTGTTCTCCACAAACCCACCCCTCCAAGAATGGCACCGCCCACCAGCTCAGAAAATTAAAATAAGCAACTTATAAATATAACGTCACCTGTAACTTCTCTCAGTAACGGCTAATGTTTTCCTTACAGGTCAGACATTTATTAACAAATCANCACACACACACACACACACACACACACACACACACACACACACACACACACTCATACACTCACACACACACACACGCACAAAAACACACACACACACACACACACCACAGCCAATTTACAGTGGCCAGCTAATTTGAAACACATGTCTTTGGACTATGGAAAGGAACCGGCGCAGATAGGGTGAGAACGTGCAAACTCGACACAGACTGAGCCAGATGTTGGGCCCTGCGCTGTTACGCCACCGTTTGTTTTTCAAACATGAACATAAAGCAGAACTGAAGTAAAGACATTTGAAGACAGAACAAAATAACATTGTATAAGTAAACATCCAGGGTAAAATTTGCAAAAGCATTTGATGAAAAAATTGACAGAAATATGAGAAGCTGATAACAAGGTTGTTCAGTGATATAAGTTCAGCAAAGCAAAAGGTTTTTTATATCTATATATATATACATACATATATATATATATATACATACATATGTATATATATATATNCTAACAAGTTTGTTCAGTGATATAAGTTCAGCAAAGCAAAAGGTTTTTTATATCTATATATATATATATATATATATATATATATACACACATACACACACATACATATATACATACATATGTATATGTATATATATAGTGCTGTATAATTGTACATCTTTATGCCAGATAACTGAATGTAGAAACACCACCTTCACAGTTATGTTGACTTCTAGTTTTTTGTAGAATAGAAGTTTAACCAAAATGAGCTATTAGATTATTAGGTTAACCAACAAAACAGGAGCTTTGACTTCCATCCTGATTCAATCCATCACCAAGGTGACCAGAGATCTGCTGAACAAACAAAGGCAAACATCTTTATAATCTATTTTCACCAATGTCACAGTCTGGAGAAAACTGTACCATTTCTTCTTTGTGATAAGACTGTAGATGATCCCATCACCTCCAAGTGTGGAACTCTAGCAAAATAGAGACAATAGGAACAGTTAAACACAGTGGACACATTTCAGTTCCGTGTCATTTACTTATCAGATTCAAAAGGACTTAAAAGCCTGAACACAGAGACAGAAACAGGGAGAGCAGTGAGGAACCTCAAGTTGTACAGAAGAGCTGCACTGGAGGGTAATAAACACAAGGTGTGTGTCTCACTGAAACAGTAAGCAGATAAAACCATGTGGCTGCTCCCCCCCAGGTCCTCACACACCAGCCCCTCCTAGACAGGAGACCACAGGTGAAGCTATTAAGGCCACTGAGAGCTTCTTTGAAAGGGCTGTGGAGAGGATCTGAGTGGAGANCCCCCCCCCCCCAAGTCCTCACACACTGGTCCATCCTAGACAGGAGACCACAGGTGAGGCTATTAAGGCAACTGAGAGCTTCTCTGAAAGGGCTGTGGAGAGGACCTGAGTGGAACTTTTGCAATTTGACCTGTGGAAGAAATTTTCAGGAATGACTATAAGACCGTTTCGTGGTTGCAGGAGTCCTTACTTGGTGTACATGCCCAGTTTTATATGTTTACAGGTACACCGACAGTTTCCATATATGGTCGATTTCCGCATTCTGCTGCATAAGGTGAGTACTTCATATATGTGTGACCCCTAACTTCCCTTTGTACTCGTGGACTTCCTACCCTTCCTCCTTTCACACCTACCCTCTAATCCACCTCCCATAAAGAAACAGAGTTTCACAGTTCCTTCACAAACACTTTGATGTCAGGGCGCTCTGTCAGAACATTTTCATTTCCCGTTTTGGTGCGGGCCCTGCTGACCAGCCGGGGCTTGTGGGCTACTCACCTCCACCTCCCCCTTTCTCACCAAAGTGGCACGGCACAACCCACAATGACCACAACTCCAACTACCACAGTGTCCGACACCTCAATTCTCAACCCTAAAATGTCCATGTCAATCAACCACATTGAGTCTTAAACAAATTTTCCTTTCACACTGTCCTCTTTGACACTAAAAGTCTCACCTTAGATATGAATGTCAGAGAGGAAAGTCATACAAACAGATTCCCAAAACAAAGTCATATTGGCGAGGAAATAGCCTGCGGAAGAAGCACCAGTAGAGTACCAATTCAACCACAATGTGTAAAAACACATATCAAGAGGAATGGGGAGCACAAGAAAACCCGTTTGAACTGAATGAGGAACATGAGTACAGACCCAGCACTTGGTTCGGTCTCCTGCCTCAGCAAAACCCTTACTGAGATTCAAGAATGTATTCACTCTAAACTTATAATCATGTGAAGGGACTGGGAGCAAGCATTTAGTCAAGAGAATACCACGTGAGAACAGTTACGACCATCTGAGGTCAAAGACATACTTGGGAGCACAATCGGGAGAACAATGTGAAGAGAAATAAAGGTCAAAATAAGAACAGTTTCCAGACTCCACATCGTCCTGGCTTCCGAAAGGGATGCCGGGGCTTAGAAACATGTCATTCTTTTCTGTGTCCGTTATTCATCAGATAGACAAAGCAGTTAGCTTGCGGTGGGAGATGTGGACCCACGAGTCGATGCTGTCGACCTTGACAGCGTGGGGCGTCGATAGCAGGACCTGGAATGGGCCTCTCCATCTAGGTTGGTTCCAATGCTTGCGGCAAAGATCGCGCAGTAAAACCCAATCTCCAGGCTCCAGCTGCAGATGTTCCGAAGGATCTGGACCCTCTTGACACTGCTTTATTTGATTATGAATGGTCCTCAAAGCTTGCTTGAACCCTCTAAGATATGAGAGCAAATCACCATCCACAGTTTCCAAAGTAACACGTCCACCTGGCATGGAGGCCAGTGTCGCTCTTCCTGTCAGAACTGCAAAAGGGGACAAACCCATCTGTCTGTGTGTTTTACCTCTCATCCACATGAGCACAAGTGGGAGGGCATCAGGCCATGCAAGACCTATGTCCTCACAGACCTTGGAAAGTTTAACCTTAAGTGTCTGATTTGCTCGCTCCACAACACCACCGCTCTGCGGATGGTAAGAGCAATAATGACGCAAGTCACATTGCATCCATTCTGCCAAATGGTGAATAACATTGTTCACAAAATGAGTCCCGTTATCACTAGTTAGTCATGCACTTAACTAGTCACTAGTTAGGCATGCAGGCACGCCCCATCAAGGGTCAACCTCTCTAAGAAGGCATTTTGCCACTGTTAAGAGCTGAGGCCTTCCACGTGGGAAATGCCTCGACCCAGCGGGAGAAAAGATCCACTATCACTAAACAATACTTGTACCCTCGAGAAGGGGTAAATTCAGTGAAGTCCATCTGGAGATGATCGAAGGGACCGTCTGGTTGGTTGTGCTATATGTGATGTTGTGTGAGGCATTCCTTTCCCTATATTGAACCTCATGCAAATCATGCATTTCTGGAAGGAAAGGTTTGCCGTTAGTATCAACAAAAACACCACTGTCATTCAGTACTACACCAGCATGTTTCCACGCTGCCTTTTCCTTGTCTGTTGTACTTGTTTGTAAGAGAGAGAGAGTTAGTGTCAGTTTGTAAGGAGCACACCATCACTACGGGGGCTTCTGGACAGAGAGCAGCTCACTTAGCCCACCCAGCTGCTTTCGCATTACCCATACTCACAGGATCTCGTCCTTTCGTGTGTGCTTGACATTTGGCAATGCCAAGTTCAGAAGGGAAAAACAAAGTCTTTACTATAATAAGGAATTCCTAAGTCTGGGCACTTAAATAAAGTCTTTCGAGTCTGTCAGCTGCATCAGTCCATACTATTCTGTCCGTGGGCGCAGATTTTGGCCTGTGTATACAATCCAACAAACAAACAACAAACAACAACAAACAAGGGCTGGGATCGCTGCCCATAGTCCTGGAACCAGACGCGACAGTACCTTATCGTTTCCAATAAAATTATAACTGTCGCTTTATGACTAATTTTGGAGCATTTAAGGATTGCCTTGATGCGTTCAGCTCCTAATGAGCGGCCTTTTTCTGAAAGAACGTGACCCAAATAGAGCACTTCTTGTTTGACTAACTGCAGTTTTGCCTTTATGGCCATTTTCTGCTAGGAACTTTAGCAGGTCACACATGTCTGTTCCGCACTTCTCCTTTGTTTCAGAATACAGCAGCAAGTCATCTACATACTGAATCAAGGCACTACCCCCCTTCGAATCAAACCCCTCCAAATTCTTTTTCATCTCTTGGAAATACACGTTAGGTGATTCAGTCTATCCCTGAGGCATACCCATCCATGTCCACCCTTTGTCTTTAAATGTAAACGCGAACTAATACTGTGAATCGGGGTGGACAGGTATGGAAAAGAATGCGTTTGCCAAGTCAATGACAGGAAACCATTTTGCCTGCGCTGGAATAAATGCTATTATAGTGGCAGGATTTGGCACAATCGGTGCGCGGGAGTGCACTGCTGCATTTACCACCTGAAGGTCTCGTACAAAACGCCATGTCCCATTAGCTTTCCTCACTGGCAAAATTAGAGTAACTGGTCAGTAGGCTATTTGTCTGATCGCCCCTCGCCTCACTAATGCTTTCTTCGGCTTCCCGCGATAACTCGTACTGTCTTTCCTTAGGCCTGTAACTAGATTCTGGCACTACCACCAGTGGTTGTGCTGTTTTAATTCTCCCAAAATCATTCTTGCCTTGGGCCCACAATCTCCCATCTATTTCATCTATCCATCCTGGCAATTCCTGTCCCAATCTCTCCTTCATCTCCCCAACTTCTCCGACCTCTCTCCTAACCTTCAAGGTAACATCCAGCCATCTTTTTGTTACATCTCACTCTGAGGATACCCACCTTCCTGCTTCCCCCTCCTTCCAATCCTGCCTATTCACAAATTTTGCAACCCAGTTCCCTAACTCTTGCCATTCATCTCCTTCTATTTTCCCCAGCGACACGTGAGGCACGGACCCCCTTCATACCAAGTCCATTGTTGCAGGCTCAGTGACACCATGGCAGCCGTTCTTGCTTCTGACTTGTACAAATAGTCGAGATGGACCTCCTCCTCTGGCCATCGCTGGCTCAGGAAATCCTGTTTCCAGCTTTCATCTGTTTGTTTCTCAAAGAAGTTTGCTGTGCAATGCAAGGCAGTAGGTTGTTGTTGTTGCACCTTGGGTACCTTCCTCCAAAGTGCAGAATCATCCTTAGTAACAAACCACACTCTGTAGGTTGACCTTATAAGCTGTCCTCTTTGACTCGAGTGCTTTACCCTGAGGGGAACTGTCTCACAGATATATTGCTGCACCCATCACCTTCACAAATAGTCCAGTTGAGGGGGTCCCTGGTACCTCTGCAGACCTTAAGGTGGATTGTGTGGCCCCTATATCTACCAAGACTGGACCTTCTGCTGGTTCACCTCCAGTTTTATCATCGGGTCGGTTTCTGGGCACCAGGTTAGGGTGATGAACTGACCCTGGGCATCAGCAATGATGAGACACTCATTGCCCACCCTATGCATCATCTTATGGTTGCCCCATCTCCTGGTGTGGGGCTGGCCACGGGCTTCGTTCCGTCCAACCACTTGGTGACTGTCGAATACGATGTGGGCAGTCTTTCTTCCAGTGGTTGGCTGAGCCGCAGTTCCAGCACCCGGTACCTCCCCCTTATCCGCTGTCAGACTGCCAATTACCACTTGTTCTACGGCCCCGGCCTCGACGTTGTTGATAACCATGTCCTTGCTCACTCCGTCCTCGGGCCTCTTCCACGGAAGGGGTTGTTCTGTTGATAAAAAGTAGTCTGAACTATTAAGAACTTTTGGTTCCGCTTTTTCTCTTCCTCTTTAGCACTGTTTTTGGCATGGTGACGTCTTATTTCCTCCGTACCAGCTCGTCCCAAGTCACGGCACGCTAACTGAACTGACTTCTGTAGCCCAGGATGCAGGCCAGTAACAAAGACTGACACCATTGCTCTCTCTCGTTTGGCAGCGTCCTCTATTCCTGACTGGTCTCTTATGAGGTTGCTATGTCTGTCTTCTCACTCTGTAACTGACTCCTCATCGTTCTGCTTCTCCTTTTGAATCTTTGACTAATCAGGTCGCTTTCTGTATTTTTCTATTGCTCTATTCCCCAACGCTGTAAACTAGGTTGTAAAGTCTCTGTGCCCCCTGTCGTGCCCACCCCAATCGCCTCTGACAACCCCCCCCACTCACCCTTCAGCCGTCTTTGGAGAACTCGTGTGCATTCTAACCCACCGGGTTTGTAGATCTTGTCCAGGTCTAAGACCTCTCTCCAGAAACGATCGCCGCCTACCTCGTACGGTTCAGGGAGGGACCCGTCGAAGTCTATCAGCTTTTGGATGTCCCAGTTCCGCTGGACTGTCACCACTCGAGGGTTTCCTTAGTCATCTGGTCCCCTCGGGTCAGGCATTTCTACCAGCAGGAACTGCTGCACCGCTGCTTCAGGTGGTGGAGCTGTTGGGGCTTGTGTAGGGGGTTTACTGACACTATGTTCCCTTCGCTCTGGTGGAGGCTTACCTTTGAACGCTTCACCTGACCTCCTAACTCCTGTTCCATCTTCAGGCGTAGGTGGAGCACTAGGCACAGCCGCAGCAGCACCCTCTTCTTCATCTTCCTGTTCTTCATAGGCTGCGGGTAGTCCTGGTAGGGGCAGAGCCGGGTAAAGAGAGTCTGAGTCCATCTTCTTTTTCCCTTTCTCGCCTCTGCCTGTAGGTAAGACTTGAGCGGCTATGGTTAACACTGCAGCCTGCGCTTCTGGTTTTGCTTTCTCTGCTTTGAGTCGCACCCCTTCAGCCTTAAGCTGTGACTTCAGGTCGGCCATGCGCCTCTGTGCCGCATTCTAAAGCCTTTTTCTGTACCACCTGTTCCCATTCCTCAAACTGGCACACCTGTCTGCCTCCTCCTCTACAACATCCCTGACTCCCTTTTTTCATCATCTCTTTCACTTGCTGTACCACCGCGGGGTCAAATGACCCCTCGCTTGGCCATAACCCTCCTGTTTTCTTATGCCACTGCTTACAGTCACATTTAAAACTTTTCCCTGTTTCTAATTCCACTACCTCCCTACATGTCATTTTCTTCTCGCTTGCTCTTGCTAATATCTGTTCCTCTGTAGGACCAAGTTCATGTCCTCGCCCTTTCTTTCTTATCAGCTTTTCAAATTCAGTTTCATCAACGGGATCATATGCAGGATCCGGTCCCCAACCCCATTTACTATTATTCTGCCCCATCCTGTGCTTTTCTTTTACCGTCGAATTACACCACCTCTTAAATTTAAAACAAAGGATGCAACAACTTGGTCTACAATCTATTGCCTGCTGGTCTTAGAATGCATTCCTTTTGAAATACTTAATAAAATGCACAACACATAAACAGACAAACCACTAATACCCAAAGGAGCGCGAGCAGCTCCGTCTGAAGTCAGCAATCGTCTCCTTGGTCTTGCCGACATTGAGAGACAGATTGTTGTTTTTGCTCCAGGCTGCGTGCTGCTCCACTTCTCCTCCGTAAGCTGATACATCGTTGTTGTAGACGATGAAGCTGCTGTTGTATCTGGCAACACAGAGCACAGTCTAATACTGTCGCTGTCCCACAGTAGCTGCATCAAAGCTCTAGGAACAGCTTCAAACATAAAACACATCCGCCATGTCACTGGAAACATCCCATGGAGACACACTAGAAGAGGGAGATTCTGGTAGATTCTGTAGATGAAGCTTGAAGTTTTGCTCTTGGATGCCTAGAGAGGTGCAGGCTGGGAAAACTATTGTACGTGTAGCTGATCGTAATGCTTAAAGAAAACTCTCCCACAGAGTCTTTCCACAAGTAATGTTTGTGAAAAGATCTGAGCTGAGAGCGACGGGCAACCAGAGAGAAAGACGCGTGTGAGATTCCCAGGTATTTCTCAACTTCTCCGCAGCTTAGGACAGTTTGTAATAAGCNGTGTAGCTGATCGTAATGCTTAAAGAAAACTCTCCCACAGAGTCTTTCCACAAGTAATGTTTGTGAAAAGATCTGAGCTGAGAGCGACGGGCAACCAGAGAGAAAGACGCGTGTGAGATTCCCAGGTATTTCTCAACTTCTCCGCAGCTTAGGACAGTTTGTAATAAGCGTGTCTTGTAAGATGTTTTGAATAACAGCAGGGACGTTGGCAGTCCTGGGTGACACGAGGCAGTCAGGTCCTTTTTATACTTTTTAATAAGTGCAGAGTAGTTGGTCTAAATCAGACTGGTGAGAAGACGAGTGATGAAAATTCATAAAGATCTACAAACATCTATTGAATATGTGTTCACATTAAGGGAAAAATTCCATTGTGTGGCTAAACAGACAGATTTTATGATTTCATAACCTGGAAGTTAACTTTAGGTAGATGGATACATGTCAGGTTACTCGAGTACCAGAGAACATCACCAGCATGCAGAGAAATACGGAGGTTTTCCCCTCCGTCTCTAACACTGTAAATGTCTTTGTTATTCTTCATAGCTTCTGCTGAAGGTTCGACTGTGAGTGATAACTAGGGGAAAGAAAGATGGTCTCCACCACAGAGCCGTCCCACGGAAACACTGAGCAACAGAAAACCATCCTGCTGACTTGTGCTAAAGTGTCTGAGTATAAAACCTGAATGAAGTGTTGAAGTTGCCGTCCATGTTAAATATTTCCAAAGCGGCAACGAAGAAACCCCGTTCTGCTCTCTAAATGTCTGTTCTCTACGGGTTGTTGGCAGTGAACACTAAAGGGGACGTGTCTTGAGATCAGAATGACTGTAGAACAGCAGTAGGAGCAGGAAGTTGTGATACCGCTTCAGTAAAAATTATTTTATTTTCCGTCTTAAAATGTTGCAGTGACACAGAGGGAAGAGCTGGTGCCACTCAGTTCTTGAGAGGAGTTTTGTCTGTCAGTTTGTTGGAGTCTGCATGATCCTTCTGTGTTCATGTGGGTTTCCTCCCGCAGTCCCAACACATGTTGCTGGTGAATTGGTTACCATTGTCATGTGAACGAGTGCATGTGCAGGTCGGTGTGTGTGTGTGTGTGTGTGTGTGTGTGTGTGTGTGTGTATAAGTAAGTAACATTTTATCTGCAATATGAATATATGTTGGTATTTTCTTGCATTTTTAAAAACATTACATTTTTTCTACATATATTCACAAAGGTAAATGAATCAGTTACCATTAATACAGTGATTCACCCTGTTTACTATAAATCTTTGTGCCGCCATTATTGTCTAATATTGGCATAAAATCTGTCAGGTATAATTGTGATCCTAAATAAGAAACTTCGTTCATAAAGCACTTAATTCCTTATTTCTACTTTGCTCCTGTAGGTCATGACTGTGTGAGGACATTGGAAAAAACAGTAAAAGTACAGAGAGGAGGATCTGTCACCATCCCATGTCTCTATGATCAGGAGTATAAACACCATGTGAAATACTGGTGTAGAGGGGAATCATGGACTTACTGTAGTACCGTGGTCCGCACTGACTCACCACAGAGGAGAGGTGAGGTGTCCATCACCGATGACCCCGACCAGCTGCTCTTCATTGTGACTATAAAGGAACCTACAGGAGAAGGACACTGACCTGTACTGGTGTGCTGTGGAGATCGGGGGAGATGAGTAACTACAGGTAAGACATCCTAACTACAGCTTTTATAATCTGTCACTGTGGGTTTTACACTATGGGTGGGACCTAAAATAACTTTTGAAGTAGATTTTTATATCATTTAACTCATATTTCGAAGAAAAATAACACACTTTTCCTGGTAGCAGTAAAGTAACCCACACCAGTACCTGCCATGCTATCTGTAGGTTCACACTGCAGGGTGTCTCCACTCAGGTCTTCTCCACACCCCTTTCAGAGAAGCTCTCAGTGGCCTTAATAGCTTCACCTGTGGTCTCCTGTCTAGGAAGGACTGGTGTGTGAGGACCTGGGGGGGAGCAGCCACATGGTTTTATCTGCTTACTGTTTCAGTGAGACACCCACCTTGTGTTTATTACCCTCCAGTGCACCGCTTCTGTACAACTTGAGGGTCCTCACTGNCCACCTTGTGTTTATTACCCTCCAGTGCACCGCTTCTGTACAACTTGAGGGTCCTCACTGCTCTCCCTGTTTCTGTCTCTGTGTTCAGGCTCCTCTGCCGTCACACAGAAACCCACGACACACACAGTCACCCCAAAAAAAGGTCTGAGCTTCGAAACAGTGCGAATAAACATTATAATAATACCATATTTGTTTATCCT